>JAOUQT010000016.1:11431323-11443549 GCA_025769995.1 Xyliphius kryptos | reverse complement strand
CTCCCCTGGAGGGGCTTGGGGAACACCCCCCCCCCCCCCCGCGACCCTCATAAAGGAATAAGCGGAAGATGAATGAATGAATGAAATGTGTATAGCACCTTAAGAAAAGCAGTTTAATTGATATTCTAAGCAAAGTTAAATATCCTTTTATTAAAAAATCAAGTTTACATAACATAGGAAGTTTTTTCAAAAATAGATTTTCAGAATTTGATTTAAGTAAAATGACCTGAAAAAACAACCACAAAAGGAATCTGCTATTTGCAGTAGCAAATCAATTCCGACTTGTTTTTGTTTGCTTTGCTTTGCTTTTTATGTTGATGATGAGAGACATCGTCGAAAAATGTAGTTGTTGATTGAAGGAAATTTAAAGGCATAAAAATGTAAACTGTCTTGTCTGTTAATGCGATTTATTTAAAACATAGGCATCGTACTATTTATACAATAAATAAACAGATAAAATAAAGTTATATAAACCTTTTAATACTGTCGTTTTTCTCGTTTATTTTGTAAAATCGATTCATCAAAATACTTAAAGATTTTCATGTAGAATTTTTCTAACTCTACAATTATATATGTACAATAAATCATATAATGTTCAAACACATCATCAAATACATGTTTGCTAACCATACAAAAATTCTTTGATTTTTTCACTTTATTTTATTTATTATAAGTAACTTGACCAAAAAAACAAAAATGCAAAATATTAGGCTTAATAATAGTAGCGGAGGTAGTAGTAGTAATAGTAGTAGTGGTAGTAGTGGTAGTAATAATAATAATAATAATAATAATAATAATAAAATATTTAAAGATTATGTACACTAACAACTAATTGATAGGTTATTAATGTATATTATATTATTAATTAAATAAACTAAGTTAAATTACTATTTATGGCTTTTCCTA
Source organism: Xyliphius kryptos (assembly GCA_025769995.1). Lineage (NCBI taxonomy): Eukaryota > Metazoa > Chordata > Actinopteri > Siluriformes > Aspredinidae > Xyliphius > Xyliphius kryptos. The sequence goes on along the minus strand of JAOUQT010000016.1, from coordinate 11,442,643 downwards.
ATTTGGGTTTAAACTAACTAAGCAAAGATCGATATGTAATGTGCATTTTATATCATTTAAACCTGATAAATTGAAAGGCAAATATAATGTGCCTTTAGTAGAACGATTTTAACGTGGCGCAAAATTAAAACTTTACCATGTTTTGATCTTTAAATCAAACAAAAGACAAAAGTAGGCTTAATATTATCTGGTAACAAACAGCGAAATCAGTGAAGAATTCCTCAGAAGCAGTCTGCACAGCCAGCATGTCTGGCGAAAGTAATTGATGTCTACCCCTTTTAACTTGAACTTGGACTTCCGACTTAACGCTTCTGGGTGCCACAATTCGTTTGAATCAACACAAAATTTTCAAAACAGTGAAATAATTGCTGACAATCCTGCTGAAGATTTTTTTTGCTGCGTATTAACGGAGAAAGTTTAAAAATCAGCTGAGAAAACATGGTCCATAATAATGTATTACTAAATGTTTTGTTTTCCAACAAAGATGATCTGTAAGCTAGAAAAAAAAACTTGTTTCATTGCTGCTTTGTGCATTTTCATTGTAACTGCCCAGTGTCTTCTCACAGCTGAATTCTAATCACACCCTACGCAACATATAAAAATTACAGCAGTGTTGTTTTACTGAACGTGCAACAAGGCCTACACGTTTGGAGTTACATCGTCTATTCGTTAGCTTTTTTATTAAACGTGATACATATGCATACAATTTCGGGTTAATTAAACGTGCAACATATTCAAATATAATTTTATTTTATAAAATATACTCTTTTATTTAGCTATTGGGCTCTGAGTGTGGAAGTACCGTGGAACTCAAATGAAACTCACCTTATGTTCTGAGAAATATTGTTGTGCGGATCGAAGGGGGTTAGGTTGTAAATTTATCATTTACCTTCCAGGCTTTTAGCAATTCTTCTAAATCACCCTGTTCCCCTTATAATACACGATGGTGTGTGCAAAGACAAAGGTGTGTCCGCTGTTTGCCCAGTTCAGTGTAAAATCATGTCGATAGAATATGTCCATTTCGTTTTACCCCTCAGATGATAGACTTTCCAATCTTATCACATACATTTCCACTGACCACATATGTATACTAGGATTACTAGTATATGAAAAAAGGCATTACTACATTTAATTTTGTAAAAAAAAAAAAAAAAAAGTTTGTTTAAAGATGTATGGCAATATCAACTGGTTAGTTGGAATATTAATTAAATAATAGAGACCTGTAGCAAAGATTTGGTTTAATTGACACGAATCATGTGCTAAATAAATTAGGATTGCCAGTTTGCCGAACAGCTTTTTAACTGTTACAAAACTCGTTGGCACATTTAAACCATGCTGAGATTTGGGGTGATGCCTTTAGACTCGATAATGTGTATATAGAAAATTACTGATAAAAATATAGTGTTAAATGGATAATCATATGAATGAAATACTATAAATACTGTCTTGTTTCGTACCTTACAAACCTGCCATTACAAAGATTTCGTCAATTTGATCACCAGAACTATGGCATAATTAATTATTGATTGGGTAAAGCAGGAAATGGACGATACCAGGTGAGGTTTGAAATGGTTAAACAAAAATAAGCTATAAAATGAATGCTAACTGTATTAATGCGATTCATTGTATTAACAATAAAAGTGTAGCAAGTAAATGGTTTGTTTTGTTCTTTGCAACTGTCGTATTTCTTGTTGAGCTTAATCATAACAAATAACAGAACCTAGTTATAGTTGTAGCTGTTATTGTTTCTAATTTTCTTATTTCTAATTTCAAAGCAGCAATAGCAAAAGTAAGGCCTATTTTTGTTTATTATGTTGCTTTCTAAAATAGTACAAACTGAAGGGTCAATAACCACTGACGTTTAATTTAGTCGCTCGAAACGTAAAAAAAAGTTTTAATTCTGAAATAGATCGTATTCATTTAAAACGAATGACTTTAGCTCGCTTTATACTAAAAGTAATACAGATACAAAGAAATGCTTTCCCAATCTTCTATAGCAATCCATAGCAAAGATGTCATCTTTATCATCTTACGTATTTCATAAAATCAACAATACATCAGGGGTTCTTAAAATTCTTAAAAATTAGGAACGTTTCCCGAAAGCCTTTGTAACTAACGTAGTAAGTAAAGTTGTTAGTAAATCACTAAGATCAATCGTTATCGGGAAACGCACCCCAGAACGTTATGGGCATTTCAGATAAATGGTCTAAGACGTTCTAGTTGCAGAGTTTTTATAAGTTTATAAGTTCTATGAAAATGCAACTTTCATTCATATTGGTACTTATATAGATTCAAAAATATGTTATAAAAATTTTATTGTGACATATGCAACATTGATGTCACGCTGAGGTAGACTCGACAAGCAAAATGTATATTATAACTTTTTAAAAAGCGGCAGACACAATCGGATTCCGGCAGTTCCTCTGGTATGCAGTGTCTGGCCCCAATTTTCTTTGCGGTAGTGTGAAGTTCATTGTTGTCGGTCTAGACTTTGACCTAGTCTTTTTACCTTGACCTTGGACTTTCAAACAGCTACTACCATTTGAAGCAAGTAAATGTTTTCAATCAAAGTGAGAAAGGAATGGTATAGGTTTCTGATGAGTCTGTGATTCGGCAGACGTGTTAAGATCGCCAAAGCGTGCAATCAACCATGAAACAAGGACGGTGTACACATCAACGTGTAAAAAATCTCTACTGACATTTAAAAGACATTTTTGAAGAAAATATTTCTGCCCAAACGGCATTCTGCCTCACACAGTATACGTCACATATACATGCATGTTAAATGTTACATGTACATACATTACATGTACATTACATGTTACATGTACATACATTACATGTACACATACAGTAAACGTCGTTAATAAACAGAGGTATTAAGTAAATGATGTAAGATCACTCGATTCATTACGGTAGCAATTTAAAGGTATAATATTGCCTATGCAAAATTTCCTATATACGTTATATATACCAGTTACGTAGAAAAGAATTGACAACGTTTGTTAAATCTTACACAGCATGTATTTATAATATCACGGCTGATTCATGTGTCCTGCAGTGAGCGGTTAGTGAACGTTCGTCCTGTTGAAATAACGATGAACATTGACTATTAAAGAGTTCTAATAGCCCGTGAGGGCAAAAAACAGTTCAGGCTTCTCAGGTAGCAGATATTAGATTAAGCAACAGTACATAAGATCAGTGTGGTGTCTAAAAAAACAATTAAATTAAAAAATAATTAAATTTGTAACTGACCCTGAAATTATAACTAACTCAAGTTTGCAACTGATGTTGTTAAAACAAAAATTCGACCTATCTCAAATCAGCGATCTACGCTATTATTATTATCCTAAGAATAAAACGTGTATTGCAAAGAATTATGTTTAAAAAGCGCCACTTGCTTATTATTATTTTATTATTGCACAATATTATACGATTTTAAAACAATAATTATGCATTCAAGAAAAGTTAATTTATCTTTTTAAAATTGTATCCATGCATAATAAGTATACGACTTCGTAAATTATCGCTATGAAACCATATAACCTAATGTTATTTGCAAAAACTCTTAATTTATGCGATGAGTGGAACAATCTGCTAACTAAGATTTTAGGTCCGAATATATTTTTGTACATTATTATCGGTCAATCTGTGTTGGTTGTCCCTCCAAACTCCTGCTGGCCTTCCCCTTTAAGAAACGTGTTCTTGCGGGGAATATGCGCGGCTACTGATAAACTAAGAAGCCGGACGTGAAATGTGAGCTAGTGCAAGTTTAAAGGGATGAGTCTACCCGCCCACAGCTCCAGTCTCTTCTGAGTCGTTAACCTGTCACGTGTCTTTGCATTAACGAACCGGACTCTCCGAATCAAATCTACGCATGCGCGTGCGTAAAATGAAGTTGGAAATGAGGTATCGCCGTGGAGAAGTCGACTTTTAAAAAGCATCTGCAGCCCGTGATATGACGACTTCACTGGTCTTGCATCCACGCTGGCCGGACACCTTAATGTACGTGTATGAAAAGAGTCCGAATGAAAGTAGCCAGAATAAAAACCAAGCTATGGAGGGACTAAGCGGAAATTGCCCTGCCACTCACTGCAGGGATCTGATATCGCACCCTGCGATGGGACGTCATTCGGGCACCATCACGACTCACCAGGGCTCCATGTACTCGGATATATCTTCCACTGACACAGGACGACAGTGTCCTGCGCCTCAGACTTCGTCCAGCGCTTCTCTAGGCTACGGGTACCATTTTGGAAATCCCTACTATGGCTGCAGGTTGCCTCATTCACATAATGTGAACTTGCAGCAGAAGCCGTGCTCTTACCACCCGGCAGACAAATACGCTGAGCCCAGCACAGCGCTGCAAACGGATGAGCTTTCTACCAGGGCAAAGGAGTTTGCTTTTTATCCGAGCTTTGCTGGTTCATACCAGGCTGTCCCTAGTTATTTAGACGTGTCTGTGGTACCCAGCATTAGCGCACATCCCGAGCCCCGACATGATGCGCTGATTCCAGTGGAAGGCTATCAACACTGGGCTCTGTCAAATGGCTGGGATGGGCAGGTGTACTGTTCAAAGGAACAAACGCAGTCGTCACATCTTTGGAAATCTCCTTTTCCAGGTAAGTAGTCGAAAAGTATTCATTTCAATCTGTATTGAAAAGTCTTGAAAAATCTAATATTTAAAACTAGTAATTGAAACCAAGTTAACTATTGTTTTGCTTGATTGTCTATTACGACAGACATGACTGGTTTGACTATAATTTCCGAAAATTTCTAAATTTGTAATAATCGTGTTCATTTTTGCTGTGTTGACACTTGTGCTGAATATCATCTCTAGCTTTGACACGATAAATTATTATGATATAGTAACTTTAGGTGCAAAGATATAGACACGTTTTAATAAATTATTAAGGTTATTAAAGATTGGTTGGTAAAAAATTACGATGAAACACGCTTTAATAATAGGTAATAGGGCAACATTTTATTCATTAGGTGGATGAGGAAGCTGCAGGCTATGATACCTGGAACAGAAACGTGATTAGAGCGATCAATGTTCATTACCAACGCGTCATCGGTTTCCAGCACTGACTGATAGGGCGTGTAAGCAAAACAGTCTGGTGTGTAATTTGCAGTCTTTAATCACTTATGTTAAATTTTAGACTATCGCGTAAAAAGAAGAGAGAGGGAAACACAAACAGGGAGAAAGAGAGGGAGAGTGGGAGACTTTTTTTTGAGAGAGAGAGAGAGAGAGAGAGAGAGAGAGACGCTGTGTTCTGTGTGAGAGCGGAGAGGTGGAGACAGACATGCACTTCCTTCTTCACTACCCAAAATTTAAAACAAATTGGGCAAATTTTGCACACAACTTTAATCATCTGATCCTTAATTAACAATCACTATCAGAATTGGAAGCATTTCAAATTATACTGCGAGAGGGACACACGGCGCCCCTCAGTGAGACAGTGGATAACACATATATTTATATATAAAAAGTCATGTATATACTCTTGTATATAAAATAATTGGATAAAGTAATGTAGATAGAGATTGCGCCAAATTTACATAGATCTCCATCTAAATTATTTTTATTCTTATTTTTCGCACTTGTTTCACCTGTCTTGTATAATTTATTGTGTTGCTTTTTTATTTTTTTTATTCATTTTTTTAAATACACTTTTTATTATTTCTGAAAATGCTTTGGCAATATTGTTGTACATACAGTCATGCCAATAAAGCTTCTTTGAATTTGCATTTGAATGTAGAGAGAGAGAGAGAGATTTAAGAATCGAAATAGCAGATAAACCGACAGAAAAACTAAGAAAGTTGCACATGCGCAAACACTTTTTTTGCACATCCAATAGTTTTAAAGCACAGTTTATATATAATAAGTTTGTGTTGCTAGTTTTAACAAATAGATTTTACCCATTACCACACACACACACACACACACACACACACACACACACACACACACACACACACACACACACACACACACACACACACATCTCTATACACTGTGATCATCTTTTTTTAGTGCTAATTCTACAGTACTTTTTGTTTAAAGATGTGTGTGAACAGCCATGAAGAATCAAAGTGGATTATTTTTTTTACATCTTTAGTGAAGTATTTGTCCTCACTAAAGATATGATTTCTGTTCTATTTTGCAGATGTTGTCCCACTGCAACCTGAAATCAGCACTTATCGTCGAGGACGCAAAAAACGTGTCCCCTACACTAAGATACAGCTGAAGGAACTGGAGAAAGAGTACGCAGCCAGCAAATTTATTACCAAAGACAAAAGAAGACGCATCTCTGCCACAACCAACCTGTCAGAGCGCCAGGTTACAATTTGGTTCCAAAATCGCCGAGTAAAAGAAAAGAAGTTTATAAGCAAATCCAAGTCAAATAATCATATTCACACTTAAAGGATTTTATACGATTTCACTTCCAGCTGATGTCATTTCGTTTAGAAAGTCTGTAATTTACCTCTGCTCAAAAACAGGAATGAAAAACTCACAAGGAGATACATCTCCCTTTTCTTTCAGTTTATTTAAATATAAAATATGCACAGAACGCATCCTCTCTTCTCTTGACCTTTGGGACATAGTCTATGACCTAAAACTGTGAACAATATGGAATCAATTCAGCTTCACTTTTTTATGAATGTACATAAATAAATGTATACTATTTAAACGCATGCGTTTCAAAGAGACATTTGAGCTACGTGGTAGCTTTAAATAATAAACGCGTTAAAGTTTGAACAGCCATTTAGTCATGAATAAAACAGTGTGAACATCGCCAGCGTGAACTCAAAGGCTTTAATACACAAGACATTGTATCATCTGATTATTAAAACGGTAAGTATCACAAGTGTAAACGAACACAAACATGAAACGACTGACTTTGGTCAATACATTTCATTTTAAAATGGATTTGATATTTAAATTACTCAAGACTTTTACTGTATTACTTCATAATGCCGATGATAGACCAGGCTGCTAATGTTATCTGTACAGTGCAATGCTATTATTTAATGTTCTCGCAAATTACGGTTTTGTAAAACGGAATGTGTCCACATTATTTTCTCCCTTTATATTCAATTTATGATGTGGTTTTGCAACTTGAATGATTGTGTTTGAAACATTTAGTATTACACGTTAATGCACAGTATTTTTGTTTTAAACCCAAAATCTTTGATGTTCACAAGTATTGTTAATCTGTACGTTTTTGTGCAGTATGTGTACCGTATTGTGGTATTTTATTTCCAAAAAAGTGTTTGATTAATGATTGTTGGCAATGAAAACCGTCGTACCAAAATCCAATGTTTCGCAATCGCTGAATGGTAATTGTCTTAAGATCACACAAGCATCAAATAAATGTTTTCGATTTAGATGGATTGTTTGTAAATGAAGCTAGGCCAACATACAAGAGATTACTACCTATGATAAACTGCATTATTAATTAATATTGATTTATTATCTAACCATTTAGAAAGAAATGACAAAATAATCCATTATGTATTACAATTAATGAAAAAATGCATTATCAGTTTATCAAGAAATTAACATAAAAAAAACAAGGCTCGGTGTAAAATTATTTAAGATAAGACGTGGTGTAAGAATAGCTTCCTACATTAAACCACTAAAAGCTGTAAAAACAAACATTTATTTCAAGACTCGTCTTATGTAAATGTAGAGCAAAGCTCTAGAGACATGTATTCTAAATACCAATTTCATATCAATAAAATTAGGACTGCTTTAAATTAGAGTATTTGAAAACCACCAAAGTTTAGTTTGCTGATTTGGACAAATAATTCCAATACCAAGTCATATTCGCAGAATATGTGGCTATGTTGTTTTCTATATCAAATAACAAAATAATCTAACAGTTCTGTGAAGATATTAAACACAGTTATAGCATATAAAATTAATTCATGTGCGCAGGTATAAACCTCTGAATACTAGCCCTAGCTTGTGCTGAAAACTGTGCATCACTTAGACTTACCATATTGTCACTTTGTTCATTTTTCTTATACAACTGGATAAAAATGAGTTTTTAATGCATGTGCTACAGACAAACAATAAACAACTTTTGTCTTGCATTTTCCAGGTAAATTGAATCACAGTAAATTATTACTCCATACAGCGTTAACAAATATTTAAAATAACTAAAAACCGTATGAACTAAACAAATGAAATATGAAAATGAAGTAGGTTAGAGTGGTATTTTAAGTTTACGTTTTTTACAAAAGGACTGACACAACAATGGTCACAAACAGGATAACTATTTCTGTCAAATGGTATTTTAACATACACACATTCAGGTTAAACTTCTATTTTACTATTTAACATCGACTTTGAATTGTATAACTAAATACACCGAGTGTAAACTAAAAATAGTATTTTACTATTTCATACAAACTTTTATAAATATGTGGAAAAATACTTAGTTTTATTGAATTATTTTCTGGATAAGCGTTTTTACAAACTTGACACAGATGGTCCTTTTCCCTTTACTGGTCATTTTCTTGCATTTAACATTTTTGAAAATAAGAAACACAACAACAACGTGACTTGTATTACATTACATTGTATTATAGTTTTATATTTTCAGCAAACACATTATAAACATGAAGATATTGTCATTTTTGAAAACGATGGCTTTTTGACAAAAAGAATACCAACATTGTGAGATTAATCCGGGATTTTTATACTTTTGTGAAATAATTTAAAGCAAGTGTTCTTTATTTTAGCGTCACATGGTCTTTACCCTTGACCGTGACTATGCATTCACTTTGACCTTGACATCACAGAGACTTAAGAATAATAAAAAGAGGGCTGAGCACGAATGCCCATGGTTTGTTTGTAGGCAAACAAGGTGTTATTTCCCTGTCTAGACTACTCGATTTAATGACAGGTCATAAATACATAAAAAGAAGAAAAGCACTTATATGCAGTGTCTGTGCCATTTCTGACCATCAAAAGACATTTCCATCGTGGACATTTGCAGTGCCGCTCAAGGTCCGTTGCAACATGCAAAATCTCTCTCATACTTGTCGGGTCAGCCGAATTTTTAAATAATAGAAAACAGTGGACTGTTTCATGCATCTTTGGGACGGCTACATAGTAATGACAAAGTACACGTGAATTTTTCTTCACAAGAACATCTTAAGAACGCGAAGAGAAAAAGTACCGGGGTTATGGTGGTTTTCAAGGCAATGTAAAGGTATGTCTGACTTTTTTTTTAGAATGTATATAGTAACAAATTTAGGTAAATGACGATAATAATTTACGCTGTAATTTACAGCCAAGCATGGTGCATAATTTTAAAATTGACAGTATTTTTTAATGGTGATTTAAAATTTCATTTGAAAAATATGAAGATGCAATAGCTATTTAAATAGCCTCTTGGCTATTATATCAGTCGTCAACAAAAAATGTAAATCTTTGCATAAGAAACAAACACTGATAGACACGCAGACACGCACACACAGCCCAATATTAGCATTACAACATAAAGAATATACAACACAGACAAACGACGTAAATTAATATTTTACAGACACATAGATCAGAAGCTTATATTAAGTGTTTAGTTATGAAAAAATAGAATAGAAAGGCTGAGAAACAGAAGGCTGGTATCCTCTGGTGGTGGCATGGTGCAATATCAGGAAGTAAAGAGTGCAATACATTGGGTTTGGTAGGCCTACACTGAAGATTTTCTTGACCTGCAAATAGTCAGGTCGGTTTTTAAAACCGCAAATAATGTAATATATACACATATACATTATTTTATTTTATTTTATTTTATTTTTTTAGGAAAGGCAAAATTACTAAGTTAAAGAAAGTACCCAAACGCATTTATAATAGAGCAAGTGACCCACATAGAACTAATAAACAGTTTAAACAATGGATTAACCTATTTAATGTAAACCATTTCTCGTTAAACAAATGTTTACATTATTATTTTTACTGTGTTTTGATGTTATTCCCTTTCATTCATTTATTCCTTTATTATCTTCCGCTTAATCCTTTTCGAGGGTCGCATAGGGGTTCCTCATGCCCATCCAGGGAGAACGTCTCGGGCGCTGTGCAGACAGGAAAGGGCGCCAATCTATCGCTGGATGTTATTTTCGTACTTGTCATGTATGATTTTCAATAAAATATAAAAACTATTTAAATTAGCTTTAAGTTAATTCAGCTTTCATTTAACGATTCCTTTGGCCAAACAAATTAAATAAAATATCATAGACTTCTGCTATTAAACACTTTAAAATGGTTGAGTTACATTTTAGTCTAAAACCATACAAATGTCAAATTTCCGATACACGTAAATTACTAAAATATACAATAGACAAAAAAAACAAGCCAAATATTTATTACACTTGACAATTCATACTGACCTATTTGTAAACATTTACTCTTAAATCAAAGTAAAATTATTCGATTCTATTGTGATATTTTAAACAAAACGTTAAAATATTAGCATATTAGCATTAAAATGTAAAATTTCATTTGTAAGTCGCTTTGGACAAAAGCGTCTACTAAATGATAAATGTAAAGGTTTATTTAAATTTCTATTATTTTTATTAATCCATATTTATGTCGTGAAAAGGTTTCGATAGATAGAGATTTGCTTCTGTCAAACGTTTAAAATATGAAAACCAAGTTTACGTTTATGAACTTTTTTTGCGTACGTCTAAGTGTTTGTTTTCTTTTTACGCCCACGTGCAAAGTCGTGAAGTCGTCGATATTTTTATTCATTCTATAACTCAAAAAACTGTTCTTACTTTATGAAAATATAACTTATGTAAATAAATGGTTAGTTCTATTTCAGAGAACAGCTTTTCCAGCACAACGTAGACACTGCATTAGACACTGACCTTGAACTTATGATTTGCTTTTTTTGTTTTCTATACAGCTGTATCTTTGTTTGCGGAAAAGTCAAATACGAATTTGGCAAAAAAAAAAGAATTCCCATTGTGGTGGAAGTTAACTTTTAGTGGTCTTAGTGCAAATATTTTAATTTTTTTCTTTTTGATTAAAAAAAAATCCATAAATAAAAAACGCACTGTGTGTATTTTTAAAACGTGTTTTGCAAAACTTTGCTAAATATGCTTTTTAGCCAACTCAGTTGTTTGATAAGTAAGAACGTGTTTTATAATTTAAGATAAAATAAAAAATGTTTGCAGATAAAGTCCACAGGCATAAACACAGACACGCACACGCACACGCACACGCACACACACACACACACACACACACACACACACACACACACACACACACACACTCACACACACACACCATATAAGGACA
>JAOUQT010000016.1:11415375-11431223 GCA_025769995.1 Xyliphius kryptos | reverse complement strand
GCTGGATTGTGCGTGCAGAGGCAAAGGTGTGGTCGCCGCGCGCCCAGAAGTTATTGTCAGTATCTTACAGCATGCCAACAATATTCAGATATTTCTATTGAAAATAAGGGAGGCATATGATTCCATCTGTGGAATGCCTAGATGAGTTTTACCTAAACGTATATGACATATCATAATAATCCGGAACAATACATGGGTATAGTCTATTTTTAATATTTTTATACTTTTACCAACTCATTAAGGGAATTTGTATATTTGTAATGAATATTTACCGCTATATAAAACGTGCAGACAGTGTATGTTTCATATACATATGAAACAATCAAAGATTTAATAATTTAACCAAAATTGTAATAATCGCATATAAAAGTGCTGAGTGTATAAGGGTTATTCCAGCGGTGGGAAGACAATTTTTTTGTTTCTACCAGGGTCATATATGTGTAAATTATGTGGATATACTCTACAGCGACACAATAGCGACGGCAGGAGGGAATAAAAATAATATGCAAAATGCAGATTTTTTTATGAATGTATAAAAAAATAAACAAATAAATATAAAATGTAAAATGTAAAAAGTATAAAAATAATACTGCTGTGTGCAGCGTGTATCAAGATAACTACAATAAGCAGCACAATAAATAATCATATAATAATAATAATAATATAAAAAGAACCCTTATACTATTTCCCTTTCTGTCTCAGTCTCTCTCTCTCTCTCTCTCTCTCTCTCTTTCAGACAAATACACACAGTCTGTGAAGTCAAAGCGTTATAGTGTCTGTCCTGGCAGCGTTCACTGATAAGACAATCTTTTTTGGCTCTCCATGACAACCAGCAATCGAAAATGTGGCGTTCAGAAATAATTGTCAGCCACAAAAACAAACCAACATACTTATCACTTTTGTTTGTTTATTATTGCACTTTTAAAGCGTATTGTATATGCTTAAAATGTTAAACCTAAAACCTTTGAAGGGTGATCTCTGGTCTGCTAGGAACAATGTAAAAGCTGAGTGAAGAAGCTTACATCACTCTATGTTCTATCAGAAGTTTTGTGGCGAACTACACCAGTTTGAACTAATACAAAACAGAAAGCACTTAAGAAAATAGCCTGTTACAAATATGTTATCTGACCATCATATCCCGTATTCGGTGCGGGTTTAGCACAAATAGTTAATATTGATGATGTGCAAGTTCAGTGAATTATTATGATTAGTTCTCTTTCTTACTTCCGACCGCAGAAATGATCATGTAGCCATTGTTCAATGAAATCCATTCAAATATCTAGGCAGAGAAAAATGATCACGCAAAGCAGCCTTTACACTTAAATAGCTCTTGTATGAAGCAAAACGCCCCCAAGCCATGATTATTTGGTTCTATCGTTTAATACGAACTTTGAATTTAGGTCATAATCATTTCTTTAAGAATGACCAACTATTGGTCATGGTTGAAACAAAAGCGGCGTAAATTTTTACATTTTATTAATAACTGAGCAAAAACTGTAATGTGACTAATAGGCAAACCACACATTTAGCTAATTCTATTTGATTGAATACTATTCTATGTTCTGAGGCTTTTAATTTTTTTGTAGATATGGATATTATATATATTATTTAAGAACTGTGCACGGTAAACAGATGCATAAAAACACAAAACAACTGTATAAAAATAAATGAGGCTACACCATACAGTAAATATAAGTACATTTATAATCCCCTTTACTACGCAACTATTCCTAAATGTTTTACCCTTTTAGTAATGGTTTATGTTGCGTGGTTAAAATAAAATACTTTATACTTGCCCTTTACGCATTTTAAGGACTGAAAATCGTTATTTGTGCGTTCCCGCTTGTCTATTTTACAAACATTGCCTGCAATTAATATTTTGTAAAGTTTATGCCTGCAAGAAGATTTCATAAAGAAGCATGCGTTCCATATCCCTGACTCTCTGACCCCGCTTGTCTGTTTTACCTTGACCTTGGACTTCCCTGCTACTGCCATTTGGAAAAGCCGTTCAATCCCGGTCTCGCAAATAGTGAGAAAGAGAGAGAAAGTAGATTTAAAAATGTGACATTTCTTACAAATTCTGTCCAGTAAGTAGCTATAATATCATGAATTATTCGATTCCAATGTCAAATTTACAATGCGTATAGAACTAGGGTTAAAAATATATAATGTAAAATGTAAACTACAGTGCAAAACTATATCACTCTGTTAGTGCACTAACTAGCATACTTTTTCTGGAATTTCTGAAATAATTTAGTTTGATGTGTTATATAATATGCATACACTTAAGACATGATAGGAAGACGAAGAGTTGCACCATAAAACTAAATACAAAAACTTGTTCGAAAGCGTCTGCAACAAATTAATTGACAATATTACGGTCATTGACGTAAAATCTTTAAGCGAAATACATTACTTATTTATTTAGACTATTAAACAATATAACGAGAATTTGTATTTAATGCCTGTCTCAAACACAAAACTAAGTAGTTTGCCAGTCTTCGTAAAAACGGCTTTATTGTAAAATAAAAAAATAGTATGTGGTGGCATATCCTGCGCTGCGGCGCAGAAAATCCAAATTTAAAAACAGTGCTTACTTTTGAACATGCCTGTCGGCTAAAAACAAGGGCTGTTTTGGTCTTCCTTAAAACAAGATACGCTACTTTCCCCTTTAAGGATGGTTTTCATGGGCTCCCTGAACCAATGTGCGGCTGTAAAACCCAGGACCAGTCCGAGAAACGTGAGCCAGCGCATGTTGAAGGGTATTGTACCCGCCCACCGCAGCCAGTCCCTTCAGAGAAACCGGAATCACGTGTCTACACATTCACGAACCGGACGCGCAGAGCTCGACGTGCGCATGCGCGTGCGTAAAGTGTAGTTGGAAACGAGGTTTCGCCGTGGAGTAGTCGACTTTTAAAAAGCATCTGCAGCTCATGATATGACGACTTCGCTTGTCTTGCATCCATACTGGCCGGACACCTTGATGTACGTTTATGAAAAAAGCCCGAATGAAAGTGGTCAAAATAAACCTCAAGCAATGGAAGGACTGAGCGGGAATTGCCCTGCCACTCACTGCCGGGATCTTATCTCACATCCAGCTTTGGGGCGACATTCGGGCACCATCACAGCTCACCAGGGAACCGTGTACTCGGATATATCTTCGCCTGAGGCAGGAAGACAGTGCACCGCGCCTCAGACGTCGTCTAGCGCCTCTCTTGGCTATAGTTATCCGTTTGGAAACCCGTACTATGGCTGTAGACTGTCTCATTCGCACAATGTGAACTTACAGCAGAAGCCGTGCTCGTATCATCCCGCAGAAAAATATACCGAGACAAATACGGCATTGCCTTCAGATGAGCTTTCCAGCAGGGCAAAGGAATTCGCTTTCTATCCCAGTTTTGCCAGCTCATACCAAGCAGTTCCCGGCTATCTTGATGTGTCGGTGGTTCCTAGCATTAGCGCACATCCTGAGCCACGACACGACACACTGATTCCAATGGAGGGATATCAGCATTGGGCTCTGTCAAACGGATGGGATGGGCAGGTGTACTGTGCAAAAGAACAAACACAATCGACTCATCTTTGGAAATCTCCTTTTCCTGGTATGTAATATTGCATTGATTGCATCGATATTATATTGACATATATGTACATATATATATATAACCAAAATTAATAATGCTATAAGATAATAATTATGTATCATACAAATTATATAGGTTATACCTCAAATGATATTATTATAAATTATAATAAATATTGTAACGATATATATTAATTCAACCTAAGGCCTTGGGTAAAAGAGAACAGCTACGTAGAGCAGGTATCACAATATAAGCTACCTTTGCTCCTTATGGACTGTAATAATATGATTATTGTTTGTACTGTGCCTATAAATCCCTGCAGTGGCTCTCAGTATGTTATGGACTCTGCATATTTACATGCCATGCTTTAATTGCTAGGTGGGATTATTTCCTGGTATTTGTGTCAACTTTGCATCATATGAAATCTAAATAAGCAAAGTTTTAATTAGAACTCTTAAGCAAAGCAAAGTTAAGTGGGCATTTTGAAAAGCCTGTAATCACAGATGAATATAAAACACAAAAGTACACAACAAAAGACTTGTCACACACTTTTACTTTTTCTGCGAGTCATATGTATGCAGAGAAAGAAAGAGGAAAGAGGGAACAGAAATACTCATATTCAGGCGCGTGCCCGCCTCACGCACGCGCATAATTCTGTTAAAACGATTTAAGCCATTCAGTATACGGACTATATACCAATATGTATTTTTTAGTATATATATTTTTCCCAAATATTCTAAAGTATGCTATAAAGTATGCTATGCACTATTTTCTTAAAGATCATGTGACTATAATTTATTGCTCACAGTTCCAATGTATACCAATGTATACCTTTTTTCTTTTGATTTTTATTAGCATTTAACAAGGAAGTATATGCTAATGTCAAGATCAGTTTATTGAAAGCTAAAGGAAAAAATGCATTTAATGTTTAAATGTTCAGTGCATTATTTTCTAAGAATAACTATGGTACACATGAGCTTAAATATCTGCAATCCACATGCAGTCATATTTTTATGACCGATAACACAGAAATAAAATATGTGTCAATATTTTTGCCCAGAAGTAGCTAAAAACGGCATCATCAATCTATATCCGTATTATATATATATCCAGAATATACGCGCGTCAATTTGAGAAAAAATGTATGCCATTTAGCTTCAAATAAGTAAACTGTTTGTGTATTTTTATTTCCAGATGTTGTCCCGTTGCAACCTGAGGTTACCAATTACCGACGAGGACGCAAAAAACGTGTACCTTACACCAAACTTCAGCTCAAGGAACTGGAAAAAGAGTACACAGCCAACAAGTTCATCACTAAAGACAAAAGAAGACGCATCTCTGCCACCACCAATCTATCAGAGCGTCAAGTTACTATTTGGTTTCAAAACCGCAGAGTGAAAGAAAAAAAATTCATCAGCAAATCAAAGTCAAGCAATCCCATACACACTTAAAGGGTGCCACATGAATTACTTTTCCATCTGATATCATTGTGTTCGCTTAAGCTGATATTTACTTCTTAAAAACCTGGAATGAAGAAAACTCGAGGCCCAGTCATCACACAAGTCTGGCTTTATTTAATAAAAAAACATAATGCACTCTATTTAATAAACGCCCATCCATAAGCTTAATAAGAGACATGGGTTATGCTCTAAAAACTGTGAACTCTTTGAAACACATTTTAAGCTCTTTTGATGAATGTACATATATAAATACATCATATTTAAAATATTTGGATTTCCACGAGACTGTTGTGTTATATGAATTGTTCCAGCGGTAACAGGAGACCAGAACATGTGTTGCTGTGTAAAAGCCACTGTAAACTCATCAGAAACAGAAGGACTTGAACGCGCATGAAATATTAATAGGGACTATTTAACCATACTGGAGATGCAAGAGAAAACATTGAACAATGATATTCCGAAGACTCAGAAGACACAGAGCCGCACTATCGAGTTTGTGGGGGCGGAGTACACAGCTATATTTTTCAAAAAGCCTTTTTCAAACGTTTCCCTGTGGCATACATTATTTTATAATGCCGATGGTAAACCAGGCTGCTAAAGTTAATTGTACAGTGCAATGTCTGTTATTTAAATATTCTTCTGCCCAATGGCAGGGCTGTAAATAAGACTGTGTCAATATCATCGTCATAGTGTCCTTTTTAACAGTCAAGTAATATGTTCTACCTGCAACTGGTATGATTAGAAGCGATTGCAACATTTACTATTATAGGATACTCCGCAGTCTTTCTTGTTTTATGTATAGAAACAAATATCGTAAAGCTTCGGGAACTGTTCACACACGCTGTCGGTCTGTACATCTTTCTGTGAAATACGTGCACTCTATTGTAGTGTATTTGAATAAAGTATCTACTGAATGGAGATATGTTTATTAAATAAATAACGGCGATGCACATCATTGAATTAAATAAATAGCTTGATATAAATGGATGCCAAATGTCTTTTGAACACAACAAATACATTATTTCGAGTTAGACAGCAGCCAACCAGTAAGAGTGAGTAAAGTACTAACATAAAATGTACTTTGCTTAAATATTGAACTATAAACAATTGGTCAGTTAGAATATAATGCACATTCTTGTTTTGTATTCAATGATTATATTTTAATTTAATTATTATATTTAAATTATTATATGACATTGGGGAAAAATAAGTCCTCATGATGCCTCTAGTTGTTTCACCTGTGGTCAAAAACCCGGGGGCGACATCACGTTCGTTTTCAATAGTGCGACATAATATAATCATATATATGTAATCATATAAAGATAATGGCAATAAAAATGTCTCATCAATTAGTGGACATTAGTGGAACCAACATCTTTATCTGAAACATTGATATAAAAACAACTAAAATGTTTATTAGAAATACCTTCTGAATACTAGTTATTCACTACTTTTTATTTAGCCACCAACATATCAGGGACCGTTTTATGCAATTTGACATCAGTGATAATATTTTAGTTCGAAGTTTCTCATTTTTGTTGCTTAAAATAGACTGAATGAATAAATAATACTTCTGGGTAGCTAAGGTTATGTTGGTTAGAGTAGAGCATCAGTAAATTAACGACGTTATAATATTACTATACATTGGTTAAACACTTAAAGTTTGGGGCGTTTTAAATGGTTCATTCTAAATGGTAATCTTATTAAGAGCCTTGTATGAGAGATGTTCTAGTAATATTATAAAACAGATATGATAAAACATATATTAAATAATCACATGGCAGGAATGTGTAATGTGATAGCGAAACTTACTGAAGGCGTTAAACCCGATACTTTCAAATCTGAAATAAACACACACACACACACGCACGCACACACACACACACATATATATATATATATGTGTGTGTGTGTGCGTGCGTGTGTGTTGGTGTGTGTGTGTATGAAATGCGTTTATTTGCGTAAAACTCTAGTCTTACAATGGCGCCATGTAGCACATGGACCAATAGCTCAATCCCCCCGTAATCATTTCTTATGAAAAACAGTCTGTATTTCTAAAAACCAACGTCTTTCACCAACGATCAGCATGTTGACACCAGCGATTGTCATTCACGACTGGAGGTTTTAACTTCTCTTACATTCTTCAATTAAACGTCTAAAAGAAGGACAATATGACGTAGATAATAAACGGGGCTAAATAATGATACAGGCTCTAAATAGCTGATTTGTCCTTTGTATTAAATAAAGATGTTTAAATAATAAACATATTACTTTGCCTTTGGACATATATTTTCTTAACCTGATATTTCATCACATATTTTATATTAAGACATTTAAGGGCACTGTAAGTGTTTTCTATTAATAATTTAGCATACACATATAAAGTAACCAAGAACGTACGTATATTACCTAATCTATTACATTAAATGTATTCATTTCCATATAATTCGAATTTCAGTGCAGCATGGTTTAGAATAACTCTCATTACCGATATGGAAAATGTCAAAAATGAGAAGTAATAAGGATCATGCTACCATAGTTTAATCCAGAAATAATAATCCACACATTCATAAAGTTAAATGAGAGAGATATTTCATTCACGGATATATCATATGTCATCGCTTTGCCATGGTTATTGGCTGTACAGATATTGATAAGCTGACTGCGCATCCCAATACAGACAACAATCTCAGTCAAGCATTTGATTCGTAGACAATAAAAAGTTATTATATTTTTTTATTTCTGCATATTTCTTTTTGTGCAATGATTTTAACAACGTACTTCTAATTGCATTAATATGCGGAAGCTATGTAGTCACGCTCGGCTTCTTGTCACGTGGTTTTTACCCTTGACCTTGACTATGCAGTAAATTTGACCTTGACATCACAGAGACGTGTGAATAATAAATAGGGGCTGGACACGAATGCTCCCGGTTTTCTTTGCGGGCAAACAAGATGTTATTCCTCTGTCTAGACGACTAAAGTTAATGACATGCCATAAATACATAAAAAGGGAAAAGAACACCTATGCCATAGAAGTCTTACATAGAAGTCTTCCTTTTTCTACCGTGAACTGCAGTTCTGTGTTTGAAATTTGTGCTTTTGAAAATTTGTTGTTCATTTCATTTCACGGACTTCGGTGATTCTCTGCCCGAGTTCTTCAACACAGGTGAACGTTCTCTTACATTTTGCATTATATTTACACGAGAGTTTTAGGAGTCACAGGTAAATTCATAGAAATTTATACCAGTTTGCAAATTCGAAAAATATGCATTTTTAAAATGTTACACACACACACACACACACACAAAATGAGACGGCTGAAGAGAAAGTGGCTGATATCCTCTGGTGGTGGCATGGTGCAAATGTCAGGAAGTGTGGAAGGTAATATACAGCCTCCTTGTGTTCAGTAAGATAAAGCGCTCTTTAGTAGACTACTGTTAACCGTTGTCCACAATTAATCGAAAAACCAAATTACACCGAAATTATGCTGTTAGCTCCGCTGCAAATGTAAATTGATGCATGTATCTATTTCTTATTAGATAAAATATTAAACCCAAAGCAACCTCAAGCAGAACATGCAACCTCGAAGCGTAAATGCAGACGTGAAACAAGTCATTTAAAAGTGCATTTCTATTTTACATAGAAAATATTTAAATAATTGTATATAATGTAATTAGACGTGTAATTAGATTTTCTGAAATTATATTTTTGATTTTAAACTAATTAATTAACAGTACCTGCTTAAATAACAACTGTTGGAAAAACAATACAACGAAATATTTCATAGTTTTATTTTTATTTATCAATTATAATCGACTACTACCCCGACAGAATCATTCTTAAATATCATAATTTTCAGCAGTCAATTACAATAAGACACTTTACAAATATTTTTAGACAACAATAGACGATATGATAAAAAAAGTTCCCTACAAAACAAGATGTCGGCGTCGGTGTACTTGTGTCGGTTATATAAAAATATTTTGTTTATGTATTTGCACATATTTAAACATTTTAAGCCAGTATGAAAATAGAAATATTTTAAAAATGTGTAAAGACAAATGATTTCATTAGATTTAAATTCTTACACTCACAGTCCAGTGGTAAATAAACGTGCAAATAATCGCAAAAATATCAACAACAAAAACAACAATAATAATATAAATAATAATAATAAGAACGATAATAATAATAATAATAAGAATACTATGTTGTTTCAAATTCTTTTATTTTTTTTTATTCTGATGATGATTCAAGAACATTTTGTTTGGAATTGTTGTATTTTGAAGTGGCATAATTTCTTTTGAAATAAATATGGAGAAGTAAACAATTCAAACATACTTTATTCTTTCATATACTGTAGGTGTTGTAATATTTTGGGAAAACCGCCAGAGATTGAGACTTCCTGTGTCTTTTAACATTTTTGAGACAATTAAGATCCTTTGATTGTGCTGGTTCCGTGTCTGGCGGTATGCATTCTCATTCTCACACCGCTTTTCAGCACGACATAGACGGTGCACTAGACACTGACCTTGAACTAAAAACAAGCGCTTTCGGTCACGTTTCTAAAAGCTATGAGGTTCTTCCAAGATTTCCATTGTGGTACGGCATAATTTGCAATAAAAAACAGATATTCTGCTTATTCTATCTATCTATCTATCTATCTATCTATCTATCTATCTATCTATCTATCTATCTATCTATCCAAAAATATAAACATATACACATATAAACATATTAAACATAACATATAGAAAAAAATAGATATATACTGTACTAGTATCTTGTCTAAATCAGTCTTGGTCGTAGAGCTGAATTCTAATGTAGCAATCGACACAGTGAATTAATTTTACAGTATATTATTGAAAGAAATAATTGAAGAGACCTCGTTTTCAAATTCGTTAAGTTTGTTAGATAGATATTTAAGCGCACCCGCTTTTATTTATTTATTTTTGTTGCTTATACAAAAACGTGAAACTTCTGCCATTACAAACAACGATTTTCATTATTTATCTCTTTCTAGAGCACACAAAACATGATAATCGACATACAACTCATCTAAAAATCATATTGTTATATCTAAATACATTGCCTAAAATTAATGTAATGTATTTTTTATGAAAGGTGAAATTCTAGCTAATTTTAACAAGCAACAGAATGCTACCCCTTACACACGCACAGACGTGGCGGCTCACACACAAACACCCAAATGGTACTGGAAAAATGTTACCACTCATTCTCATAATAGAGTACATACTTAACATTCGACATTGTAGCCCTTGAAGGCATCTGATAAACATGGTGCGTGTATTTATGAAATAAAATTAAAATGTAGCATTGTCAGAACGACAATCCCGGGCTATTTAAAGTTTAAAACCATTTATAATCTAATGTAATGTAGTGGGTCTGCTAACTTGTAAAGTTTGTGTGCACGAATTGAGATACGTGTAAACTTTCAACAGCTTGACTGGGAGCCGAGGGAACGCATGTCGAAGTTGTTCATGATAGGTGGATGAAGGTAGGTCATATTATTTGAAATAAAGGTTTTGTTCTCATAGAATATAATTCTATTTTACGGAGCCAACTGATTCAACCTGCTGACCCTGTTACAGTATATACGAGTGTTAGTGAAACGCTGTGCATCAGTCTTTCTCTAAAACAAGCCTGTAAAAATGGATCATCAAAACTTTATATGACACTGAATTCAATCGTAATTTTTTCATGAAAATAAAATGGCATCAGCACCCACATCGGTCCCAAAAAAATCCGAGTTTAAAAACGTTTAAAACGAGTCTGTAGCTTATGAATTTAGTAAACGTGGCTAAGAGCTGTATTATATTTTTATTTGAGCTACCGAACAGTTAACCCGATTGGAACCTGCAGACAGAGGGAAAACAAGAGACTGCATTTTAATACGATATTTTATAGTATATTTAAAAGGCAAATAAAGAACTGTAATACAGAAGTTAATGTTTTGTTTTGTCTAAAATAGACCAAGTGGGTGGTACCTTCTGGAGTTCGAGTATGCTCTGCCACGTGACGGGGAGATAACCAATCAGGTGCATCTCCAGGTTTAACTACGTTAAATGTAAGATTGCAATAAACTAGAAGCTGTTGGTCAGGCCCGCGGAAATGGGCGAGCATAATCTTCTTAATCCTGGGTTTGTGGGACCTTTGCTAAATATCCACACTGGAGATACATTTTACTTTCCGAATTTTAGAGCCTCAGGGGGACAACTGGCGGGGCTACCGTCTCTCTCCTACCCAAGAAGGGACAATGTATGTTCACTCCCGTGGAATCCATCGGAGACATGCAATGGATATCCTCAGTCCTACTTTGGCAGCCCACTGTCCATTAATCCTTCTTTTAACCGATCTTGTGCAGAAACAGCTAGACCAGAGGAGAAATTTTATTACGGTGGCAGCGGCAGCAATAGAGAGGCTTGTTCGGACGGCACAGTCAGCTTAAAACGAGAGGAGAGAACAAGAGAGACATCACTATCCTCAGATCACGGGGTGCACAATGGGATGGGCAACAGTACGTTCACCAAGTATGACTATGGTACCGAACATCTGACTCCAAACCCGCCGTCTTGTCAGTCTCTGGAATCTGATTCTAGCTCCTCGGTGCTAAATGACGGAGGAAAAAGCTCGGCAAGCGATACACAGACTCTGATATCGCCAGCAAATCACACGATCAATATGTCAACAGGAGGAGGTGGGTGCTCACATACAGTTGCATTTGAAAGAATACATTTAAATTATTATTTGAGTATGAAAACCTTCAACCATATTTCTGTAAACATTTAGTATGGGAGGGTGCGCGTTGATTAGCTGTCAAAAGCACTGATTTTTTTCTGCCTCCAATTGTGTGGTGGAAAAGTGCCGCTAGGGGCTGCCCTAAAATGCTGGAAGTTCACCAGCGTTATCATTCAGTTGTGTATTTAAATGGTATATAAATGCATTATCATATACCTCAGTGTAACCGTTTGAATTTTGGGTTCTTTTTCCGTTTTTTACTTTACTTATTTTTTATTATTATGGTTTCGTGGAAATTTCAAGATGTAAACTAAAAGATGTCAAGTCTTAGTAACAAAATACTAAAATACTTCCTGAGAGGACCCAACTGTCTTTGTCAAAATAAATCCATGTTATGTGGCATAGGTAAGTCGATATTTAGTCTCTTTATACATTTATATATTTTTATATTATGAAGGGAGATGCTAAAAGAAGAAGAAGAATATGTTTAGCACCATAGATTCAGACGATATGGGGTTTGTTACTTTGCATATGGGACGTTCCCAAACAGTATTTTTTTCCTCCTCGTTCTCCTAATGTGTGTTCTGCCCCCTCTAGGTGCCCCCTGGTATCCAATGCACACCCGGACTCGCAAGAAACGAAAGCCTTATTCTAAGATGCAGCTAGCCGAGCTGGAGGGCGAGTTCATGCTGAACGAGTTCATAACTCGGCAGCGGCGAAGAGAGTTGTCAGACAGGCTCAGTCTCAGTGACCAACAGGTTAAGATCTGGTTTCAAAATCGGAGAATGAAAAAGAAGAGACTATTGATGAGGGAACATGCCTTAACCTTTTTTTAAGTTAGTAACACACAAATCACCCACAGTGGGTAATACTGAAACAGCTCATTATTATTTTAAATAGTCTTTTGTTTGTTTAAAATGTATGTATTTTTACGTAATTGCAAAATGCATAAAAAATAAGAAATAATTTCAGGGAAGGCGACCAAATATTAGCAGGAGAAAAGCTGGTATCACCTTTTATGTTGTAATATATGTATTAAAATGGATGCAGTGTTTCTTGTAGTGTCTAGAGAAAATGTGTGCGTCATTTAAGAATGATATGTGCTCCCTTTGACACTTTATATCTTTATATTTGAAGTACAATATACTGCAAATTATATAAGCTGTGAAATATTCAGTCAAAGCGAATGTATATGCCTGTATTTAATTGGCAATTAAACTTGCTTTATAAGATGTGCTGTCAATAGTATTAGCTATTTATTGTTTTGTTACAAATCCAAACTTTTACAGTATCAGCTTGCACAAGGAAAAAACAATTAGCTAGGTTCTGAATAAAGAACTATACGCTTGTTGTCCGCAACCCAAGTCCTTAATATGTTGAATAAGCTCACTAATTCGGTGGGAGTCAATCTTAATGCTGACTTTGGACAAAGGAAGGCGGTGAAACATAAAAACCTTTCTATCCAAATGTTCTTATGCACGTTCACGGTCATGGACACAAAGTCACAAAGCTGCTAAGCAGATATCAGAGACTGCAGATCATACCGTAACAGGACTAAATTTCTTCAGATGATTGATGTCATGTTGTGTCCTGTAAGGCATTAAATGAAATCATACTTTGGTGAAAACGACTATGTCTGTGTATTTGGTAGCATTGTTTTGTAAGTGCTGAAGAGCACCAATGCAGTTGATAATAATAATCATTGTGAAATAGTAAATAATCGGTCACAACAGAGAATCATTTCTGTCATAATTGCATGTCCCTTGATCCATGTTTAGAGATAAATAGTCAAACTTCTCTAAAATGCTTCTGGAGGGAATCGCATGCTTTATTATCAGTCTACCTTAGTGAAAGCTAAATAACAAAGTAACTCTATGTATTAAGACCATATTAAACAACGTTCAACATGTTCTCAAACCCCGGGAATTTTTAAGCCGACATTGTTTTATATCAAGAAAGCAGATAAGTATATAAATTCTTTTTTAACTTGATATTGCGCAATTGCATGTTTGTATGGCTCCCGACAGCGCCGTTTACTTTTCAGTGTTAAGCATGCATTGTTTTGGAGAAAATTTATCAAAATAGGAAAGGAATGTCTTAATATTGTGCAAAAAAATAAGTGACGAGTATATTCATATTTAAGATTTAGAGCGAACTATTCTTATCGTTATTGGTGTTATTATTCGTATTATTGATAATAACCGCAATAATAATAATAATAAAATGAAAACAATACAAATAATAATAATAATAATAATAATAATAATAAAATTGAAAATAATACAAATAATAATAATAATAAAATTGAAAATAATACAAATAATAATAATAATAATACACTTCATTGGTGCTGTTTTTTCTTTTTTTTCTCCATGTTCTTATGTAACTCATATTTTTGTCAAAAATGTTACCTTATACCCAAAATATGTGGAATTTTTATATATATATATATTTAACGCTGCTTTACATTCTCTCATTTCTTTATGTGTATTTCGCATTCCCCTTGAGATCTAAAGTGTCCTGTATATAACACTGCGAATTCTTGAATGTATTTCTCCATGTGTAACGGAGTTTCTTTTAAATAAAATCTTTAACTTCTCTGTAACTGCTGCTTCTGCAAGTTTATTGCCACCAATAACACAACACTATTAGCAACGTGTTCTGGGGTATATGTTCACAAGTTAAGCTTATATTTATCTCGGCACACCTTGCATGTATCTGATTTTTCCGTTTACTTCTGCTGATCTGACCTAAGTGCATCTAATCTAGTAAATAATGCAATTTATTAATGATATATAAACAGCATTTATGCTAGAAGGTACAGAAAACCTAAGCAAAGTTACTCTGCCACATTGAGGAGAAAATTATCACCTATATGTGACACGGCTATAGGCCCAGCTAGACTGCGTTTATATTTTTGGAACTAATTTTGACACTTCAAGCATTGTATTAATATAACGCAGCGTTACATTCCACTCAAAAATAGATCCTACATAATTTTCATGAACACGCAATGCTTGCAACTAGACATATTATTTGTAGATGGTGTAGGATGTGTTGTTATTAGTAAATTCAATTGTTTTAAAACACTTAAATGTATGCAAATAACTTATTTCGGCCAAAATTCCATAAACAAAATTATATTTTTTTACATTCTTTTAACAACCAATGGGGGTGTATATAATGGCACTTTACACTCTCTGGCATTTTTCTTTTACTTTGAGTCTGGTTCAGTTTGTTTATGGAGGTTTACATAAGGGCCTCACACTGCGGTCGTCACACAGAATTTGTCTTATACCTAGTCCTCTTAGAAAGTTCCCTGTCGTCCTCTCACGCCTTTTCATCACATTTTGCTATACAGTATATTGCTAGTGCAGTTAATCATTACGAAAAATGTGCGACACTTTTCGGGATTACAAATATCTTTTTTAGGATCATTGCATTCAGTGATGTTTTAGTATGGAACTGGATACATTTAAATATTATTATTATTATCAAGATTATTATTGTTGTTGTTGTTATTATTATCCGTAGTAGTAGTAGTAATGCTAATTATCTTCCGTTTAATCCACACGGGGTCGCGGGGAATCCGGTGCCCATCCGGCAACTCTGGGCGCATGGGCAGGAAAACCCTAGACAGACACACATGCATACACTAAGGGCCAATTTAGAGACACCAGTTAATCTAACACCCATGTTGCTGGAATGCGGGAGGAAACTGGAGTACCAGAAAAAAACAAGATCGAACACAGGGGTAGGACAGACAGACAGGAATTTCTCAGGTCGCCCCATCCAGTAGCGATATTGTAATTATTACTATTATTATTAGTAGTAGTAGTAATAGTAGTAGTAGTAGTAATATTAGTAGTAGTAGTAGTAGTAGTAGTAATAGTAGTAGGAGTAGTAGTAGTAGTAGTAGTATACTGTTGTTGTTATTATTATATGTGATTAGGCTTTTGTAGTCACGTCAGGTCTCCAGCGCTAAACGCATAAAGACGATTTAAATCTATTTGTTATTCCACACCTAGAAACTAGCTTGTTTT
>JAOUQT010000016.1:11365430-11383566 GCA_025769995.1 Xyliphius kryptos | reverse complement strand
ATATATATATATTAAAATTTTAGCTTTTATTTGTTTAATTACTATGAAACACAAATAGATTCTGTTATATATATAATTCTGTTATAATATATATATATAACAGAATTATATATATATAACAGAATCTATTTGTGTTTCATAGTAATTAAACAAATAAAAGCTAAAATTTTAATAGCAAATCCAGATTACAGTCCATTACCAAATCGTTCAAATAATGTAAATAAAAATACAAAACAAGCATTCGCGTTTATACAAGGATTTAAGAAAAGAAAATAATAAAGGTGATAGACTGGCTAGTTAAGGCTTTTAAACAATGTACTTGTTATTTAAGGAAAGCATGCGAACAATTCTTGATTATTTACCTAGCATATATTACCTAGCAGCCATCAGTTTTTTTTAATAATACTGAGGATTAATAGTAAGCCAATTAGGATTTTATTTTAACTAATACAATATTACATAATTCAATTATTTTCAATATATATTTGATATATGTACAAGAACGTCTTCACGTCGTTGCCATTGCCAGAGCAATTAGCAACTAAGAACAAAACCTAAATGAACTAAAATGAACCCTTCACAGATGCTTTTTAATAACATGTCGATTGATTTTAAATGTTTTACATGCTTATTAAAAGCACGTGAATTACTGAATGACAAATATGCCCAAATCGGTAAAATACTCCATAGTTATTTCGTCCATAAGGGACCATTAAAAAAATCCTAATAAAATAGAGGCAAGCATAATGTCTTTAAGTCACTTTTGTGACGAATCAAAATTTTACGTGTGTTTTTTTTATACTCCTTTGTGTTTTATTTATTTATTTTTTGCAACGGGAAGAGACAGTCTAGAATCCAAAGTCATTTTCATTCAGTTGAATGAATGGGGATCCACCCTGGAATGTGCCAGCAACAAAGGGTTTACAACTTACAAAATGACCCCCACAACATTCTACTGTCTATAGTACACGGATGTAAGGGCAATTTCCTTACAATAGTCCCAGAATTACTCAAAATATTATCTTTGTAAACCTTCGTATTCGATTTCATGCCAAAAAAGTAATATTGGTGAAGGTGCAATTTGAGAATAGGTAATGGTTAAACATTAAAGGTCTAACTAAAGATGAGAATTAATTGAAAACCGAATTGATTTTATTTGTGTCAATTTAAAACATACAAAAAAAAAACCTAAACAAAGGCATACATACATATATGCTATAATCAAGAATTGTTCGCATGTTTTCCTCAAATAACAAGTACATGTTTTAAAGAGGGAGATATATTTATTTTTTTAAATAGAATGATTATTAATTATTATTTGTTGTTTATTGCATATTCTTTATTTTTATTATTGGTATTATTACTTTATCGTGACGAAAACCTATTTATTTTGCCAGTTCAACTCCGAACTTTTCACAAAACAACGTAATAACAATGTATTGAAACTTCATTTCTGAGAAAATTCGGTACCATCGTTATTTTGTTGGGTTAAATTACACAAACGTATAGTATTTAAGTTACCTTTTAAAAATTTGCTAGTTGGTTAAATCAGTATATAAATTTTCCTTACCATAAGGGTAAATGAGATTTAAATTGAAATGTGCACGTCCAAACGGCCAGTATATGACAGCAATAACAATCATTACTGATTTTGTTCTTTACAGACAAATTTTAAACAGTTGTTCTGCAGCATTCAGTCATGCGTTTTCAGATTGTGACTGCACTGGAGTAAAGTTTATTATACGAGAAGATGTGAACTTCTCCTAGCATGCCACAGCATGCCTGATCGTGGACAGTATGAGATATCCATTGAGAATTATCAACGTCATTCAGTGTAGCTTTTTCAGTACCCGCGATATTGAACGAAGCATGCGTTTGCAGTAAAACACAACATTTTTCATTTTATGCATGAATTTTATATTTTACCTTATATTTAATCAATTATATCTAGCTGTAGCATCAACATAAACCAAAAGACCTATATTAGAAATTTGATAGAACAGTAAATTTAACTACTGACATGTAACAAAAACACGTAATGTAAAATTATATAGGTTAATTTTTGTCAAGTGATAATGTATTATTAAAACATTACAGTTAACATCAGTTATAAAAAGTAATATCTTCATACGGATTTTAAACGTATAATTTACCCTCTTCTGATATTAAACACATTAACAAACGAGAAAATTGAAAGTCGGGTCATTAGCAAAATATGTTCGTAATATTTGAGAAAACACTATTGGTTATCTGTTCATGGCAATGAATTAGTCAGTGGTTTGTCGTCGCGTTATGGCCTTTGAGATTGACTTAACCAATAAAATATCACAGAAACCTAACAAACGACACAAAATGTTATGTCCATTGAATTACGGTAGCACTCTTTTTCCTATATAGTTAAGTTGTATGCAAGGGAGTTACATTTTGTTGTTTACACATTTATGAGTTTCCTTAAATAAATAATAAATAATTTATAATCCGAATTTGGTAATAGATCTTATTTGGGGAAAATCAATAGGCATTTTAAATTTTGTATGAGTAAAACATTTTGTACATTTTCTTTATCAACACTTTTGATAGTGTTGCTAGTTACAAACTAAATTCAAAACGTAACGCAAATTATGCAAATTCCATAAAAAAATTAATAATTGAAATATTTTTCTAATTAAGTTGTGAAGAACATGCTCAATATGTATAAAATATATACCTCCCCCCCCCCAAAAAAAAAAAATCAGTTTCTTAGCAATACTGAATAATTTATCAAAGTCTGTTTATAAATCAGGGATATGAATTGTAAAATCATTTACGACATACTAAACACATTACATGAATGTGTTTTATAACAAAAGTTTCCACAATGACGTCAGTGTATAAAATATTGTCTGTGGAAATAGTAGGTCTAAAATATCACACTTTTATGATATAAAAGCTAGCAAAAACATTATTTTGATAAGTATTAATAAGTACTGTTTTATTATCATCCTTTTTATGATTTTATTTGTTTAAAGTAAATGCAAATTTACGTCACCGGTCACTTATTAAGGATTGTCAGAATGAAAAAAACATTCTGTTATCAAGTACGTAGATGAAATAGGCGGCTTATTAAGGATTACCAATAAATGTACGTGAACATCATGATCAAAGTTTATAGGACACGTGAACTCATGTTTTCCTGTTAATCATGCGTGTAATGACGGATGAATGTCTAACAATAACGTTTTATTTTTCCTGGTTGCCTTTTTACTATGCAGAACTCTAAATAACTTACATGTAATTATAACTAAACAACACAAAATGACAAAAATACACTATTTAAAGTGTACAAACTTTGCCACGGCATTAGTCATGCAAAAAAATATAACGACCTTGTTATTTTAATACTGAAACTCTTGATTGATAATGGAGTAATTAAATCGTACTCTCACGGAAAATTATCAATATCTTTATAGTTTTTGCCGTCGTCATTAATTACAGAAGATTTTATTCCATGTTCAGTTTCAAGGATTCAAGGATTTATTACTGTATTGAAAGTACTTGCTTAAAAAATAGGCAAATCTCTCAAGGAAAAGATGTGCGTTAGCTGGTCAGTTTGTATTATTTATTTTCAAGCTTGGTATTTCATGTTTGTTTTGCTTGATGAGTTAAGATGGGTGCAATGTGGGTTAGCAGTTATAGCTACTAAACTACACTCCAATTTTATTAACGTCACGTTTGTGAACAGTCAAATTGCTCCCAAAAGAAGTTTAAAAGATGTAGTATCCACGTCCACTTGCAGAATAAGGCCGCTGAAGTAGTCAAGTTTCCAAGCGCTTTAATGTTCCCACCTCCCTCATTTAAAAACTGCGTTTTATGAGGGATGCACCTAATAGGGTATATTGGAAACTGGTGTGCAGTTCTACAGTGTTACAGAAATACAATCACACCAGAACCACATGTAAAACATTTTATCATTATTTAGAATACATAATATATATTGTACAATATAAGTATTTTTAAAATTTCCAGTGCCATTAGTTTTAAGGGTTCGTGAAAATCACAGTGACATATTTGCATTGATAAATATTTTTTATTGCAATTATGTTGGCACAAACGTTAACGATTCACAATGTGGAGATTCAAAACATATGACAAAGCCTCCAAAAACAATTGAATTGCTTTTTATTAATTATTAAACTTAATACCTCCTACTAGGCTCGCTAGGTTACTAAAAATACCATAATTAACCAAAACCACTGCAATTCCAGGGCGCATTGCTATCCCAAGACAACCCACACATTGATATGCGGTACGTTTTTTTCAGCGGGTAAATATAATCACGTGAATCAGGTTGTCCAATCACAGCTGGGGAAGCTTTCAGAAATAATTACCTGGCCTGATTGTTCTATGGGCAGATAAAAAAAGTACACATACACTCCATATCATAATCGGATGCATGTAAAAGAAACAGAAACATCGCTATGTCGACATCGGGTCCCATAAGTAATTATTATGTGGATTCCTTGATCAGCCATGAGAGCGAGGATGTCATGGCAAGTCGTTTTTCGACTACTGGTCCGATGTCCTCCAGCTCACGTCCGACGCCTCTCGTTCCGGAGTGTGTGGATTATCCTTCCTGCAGCTTCGCACCGAAACCATCCGTTTTCACTACCTCTTGGACACCTGGTCACTCACAGTCGTCAGTGGTTTACCATCCGTACACCCATCAGCCTCACTTAGGAACGGAGTCAAGGTACGTCCGATCGTGGCTTGAGCCTATCCCTGGTACTGTGTCCTTTCCTGGCTATGCAGCTAATAGCAGACACTATGGGTTAAAGACCGACGCTTTCCAGGATCCCCGAACTGCTGACTGCTTGACTTCAAATGGACGCACTTATTCGGATTACGTCTACTGTTCGGCTATAGAGATCAGAGAAAAACAGCAGAATCCACCTTCGCCTGGATCGGAGATCTTGTCTTCCGAGAAGCACAAAGACGAGAAGGCTGACTTGGATCCAAGTAAGTAAAAAACGTCTTTTCTTTTGTTTACAGCTGAATATGGGACACATCGATTTTATTGCGTTCGCTTGGTGGTTGGCTATGTTGTCTGTTGTAAAACCAAGTTCTAAAGCCTTTAATCTGACCCTTGTCGTTCCCGACTCGCTCAAGTCTGTTTTGGGGTTGTCTGTTGACGACAAACGCCGCTAGACAAGGCTATAAAACGAGTAGCGCGTTATAAAAACAGTCTCCGTGAAGCCGGGTCTGTTGAGGCACTCAGTTCTTTGCAATTTAAAGAACTCCGTCTGAGGAGTAAACTTGGGTATGAAAACACAGGCCAAATCCACACATTGTTATAGTGACTAGGTTTCCGTTATGAAGTATAAGACTAAAATAAACCCAACTTTTTTATAAAGTAAACGAAAGACCATCACGAGCTAACAAACGGCAACTAAAAAGGTCCATTAAGTGCAAAGTAGGACGTTTTCACTGCAGATTTGAGCCACAAGGCATGGACGTTTTATGGTCCTATAAAACGAATAGATCTATTCAGCATTTTACGACGCCAATTCTCACAGCTAGTAAGCAGTTTCATAGCTTCGAAAAGACATTTGATGGTTTGTAAAGTTTGCGTTTGATTAAATTATTTGACTAATGTTCGAATTTTAAACATCAATGGATTTAAATATCCAGTTTAAGTCAGTTTCTTGTCATTTTTTTTTATTTCCACAAGTTTTACAATACACTACGAGAAAATGTAGCACAATTTACCCACTTTAATCTGATTATGCATTGTTTGTAGTAACAGTTCAATTGTGTGTATTATGCATTGCTTTGCAGATAATCCCGTGGCCAATTGGATACACGCGCGCTCCACAAGAAAGAAACGATGCCCATACACAAAATATCAAACACTTGAACTCGAGAAGGAATTTCTTTTCAATATGTATCTAACCAGAGACCGGCGATACGAGGTGGCTAGAGTGTTGAACCTAACGGAACGACAGGTCAAAATCTGGTTTCAGAACAGACGGATGAAGATGAAGAAAATGAACAAGGAAAAGAGCGACAACAAGGAGTAGTTGCCTGAAACAGTTTTGAATAATAAGGACTAAAATAAATTGTAGAATTGTCTTAAGCTTTAGAAGATACTGCTTTCACCCAGTAACATGAACCACAATGATAAACTTCATAATGTAACCGGGTTTTTGTAACTGTAACTGTATTAATCTGTTTTTATTAATGTCAGATTTATTTAACTGCACACAACCTCATTTTGTTATCAATTCCAATTTTCATATTTTGTAGAACATGTAGAAGCTGCCCATAATAGAAGCGATAAATACTTGAACTACTTGAAGTTCGTAATTTATTATATTAAAGTGAGCGTTTCTCCATTTTATTCATTTGTAACAGGTGTAAAACTATGTTCTGTAACAGCTGCAAAGTCTGTCGGTGTTTTGTTTTTTTAGTTTTTACAGTATGATTGTACTTTTTTCATTATCTGAACTGCAATTGTTTTAATGTAAATCGTTGCAAATACAA
This sequence comes from Xyliphius kryptos, assembly GCA_025769995.1. Classification (NCBI taxonomy): domain Eukaryota; kingdom Metazoa; phylum Chordata; class Actinopteri; order Siluriformes; family Aspredinidae; genus Xyliphius; species Xyliphius kryptos. Next base: position 11,377,047 of record JAOUQT010000016.1, on the reverse strand, counting down.
TTAACTATCATAATATTACGGATAATGGACTTTGTCTCTTAGTTTGACTAATCACTGTTTTTAAACAAATACACCTTAGGGAAAAATAGTGGCGTATATTTGACAGTCTGGTGGATCGAGGGCAGATTTGGTCACCACGGAAGCTCCTCATCTGGAAAAAAAATCGCCAGGGCCAACTTGCAAAGTGAGGCACTATTGCATCATAAAGTGTGCAACGTCCCTTATGGCAAGACTATGCTTCACTCACACACACACACACACACACACACACACACACACACACACACACACACACACAGGTACTACTATTTTTCTTCTTTGAAAACTTAAGAAATCAAATTACACATTTTTATATTTATTGTGCAGAGATGTGGGCAAGGAGCTTTAGGCGTGAATCTAGGTAATATACGGAGACGTGTCTGGCATTGGTTTCCTGTCAGCAGCTGAGATTGCCTTTTTGTGGTTCCTAACAATGTGAACAGGATGTCGAAATTTTAAAGCCCAATCCTTTGCGTTTCCGCAAAGGACAAAAATGCTGGTTTTATAGCCCTTTTGGAGATCGCGTTGTTTGTTGCAGATGCAGACGAACAAAGCAAACCTGGCTAACTGGCTAGACGTCTGGGCTAAATTACTTTATGACTTTACGTGCTGTTGGAGTTCGCTCACTCTGTTAAATTGAAACTTTACTCTTAAGCAAACATCTTGAAATTAGTTCGTGAAAAGTGCGAAGAAAAAGACTGTAAGATACTAGAAGTGCGGATCGAGAAGCATACAGTTACAAAAAGTCTTTGTATTTATTTGACATATTTATATTATTAACTCGTAATGTATTTGCGATTGTTAAATCGTCACTCGTTGATATAAAACATAAAAAGGTTAGAATTAAATGTAATATAGATTTGCTTTTACATTTTTTTTGGGATTTTTCCTTCGGATTTAAATATTATATATTCAAAACCAACGCTTGGTGGCGCTGTTAACTCACAAATGGGGAAATTACAGCCTCCATAACCGTAGTGTGTGAGAAGGAAAATAGTACTAAAAACAATGGCTTGCGCCAATAATCCCGTTTTGGAATAAAATGAGATTGTGAGCGGCCTAACGTTATAAGAAGCAACTATTACTAAAATTAATACTTGTTATCGCATTTCAATTTGTTTCTATTTTATAAATTGTTTTATCTGAATTTGGCCTCTTAATCGTGTTGCTACTCATTCTACGTACTTTACTAATCGTCTCCTTAATGTCTTCTATATATCTTGTTTAAATGATTGATTTTTTTCTTTGTTGTATTCTATGACGCTATAAAGATTCTTTAGGTTATATTGGTGTTATTAAATAAAAAAATAAATAAACAAATAATTTAAAAACAGGTAAAAAAAAAACACACACAACAATTACGATAATAATAGTATTACTGATGAAGAAGTAATAATAATAATAATAATAATAATTTAGCTTAAATCGATAGACTTATGCATATCAATCAGAAGTATGTGTTTATGGGTAAAAAAAACGCATAAAAATCACAGGCCCATAATTCTTAAAATGTCAAAAACAAACCCTATAGGATCTAATGGAAATAATGCTTCTTTTTAATGCATTTCTGTTTAAAAAAAGGACTGCTCCATGGAAGTAGATTACTTGAGTCTTAGCCAAATTCCGGAATCTACAGAATAGGCGATGACTTCACAAAGGCTTTGTGTACATCTCTGCTGTCGGTTGTATCGGGTTCTAAAAATTAAATATATATATAAATTAAATATATATATTTAATATTTATATATTTAATCTGTAACAGAGTAACAGAGTAACAAAAGCATATAATAATAACAACAATATGTATAATAATCTTTATATAACTGGAAACTAAGTAAGGAAATTTCAATTTATAGAAACTATGTTATAAATGCCAGAGTCGTATAACTGACTACGAGTTATTGATCGCCATTTTTTAATTATCAATAATAGCTACTCAATAATAACTCAACAACAACAATAATAACAACAACAATAATAACAATAACAACAGTAATAATAAATTATTATTATTATTATTATTATTATTATTATTATTATTATTATTATTATTATTATTATTATTATTATTATTATTGATGTTGTTAGTATTATGTAAATTATGCTTTAATTTATATGTAGTTAGTAGTTTAAAAATCTAACGATCTATTTTAAAGATCTTAATAGCTATTGGGTATTTTCATCTAACAATTACCTGCTTACCTTCATTTAGAAGTCATTCATTGAATATAAAAAATACCTACGGAGTTAATACATTTTCAAACGGAAGACATAAAAAAACATTAAAAAAATGTATTTTTCTTGGTTACAAAGTTAAACAGTATTGCATTCATTATTTGATTATCAAATGGTTATTGAGAAATAATTATAATACGTAAAAACTTTAACAATATGTAATATTTTCTCAAATCGTGGTTAACGAATCTCCTCCCTTCAAGGTAGATTTCTAAAGAGGTTTTAGGAAAGACGAAGTGCTTAAGGGTGGGGTAATGGGGGAAGAGTTGGGGGGGTAATTGTAGTGGGGGTGGTTGTGTAGGAATAAAAAAAAAAAGTAAGCGCTTGGGACTGACCCGGTGGAGCTAGCCAGCTTTAACCTTAACACACATCTACCCTAAACGCCAGGATTTGAGTTTGCAAACTGGAAAAGGCCAGCAATAGGGAAGAGAGAGAGTTTAACAGAAGGGAGCTTGAAGTGGGAGCTGCCTCAAATTGTCCGAAGGGGCAGCATTTCTCCATCTAGTTCCGGTTGCTCTGTCTACGCTGTGTGCTATCTGGAACAGCAACAATAGGTTGCCACCATTTAAACCAGAGGGAACTACCTCCAACAGACTAACTCCTTTTAATGCGAGATAAACATGAGCTCCTATTTTGTTAACCCCCTTTTTTCCAAGTACAAAGGCAGTGAGACATTAGAGCCAACTTATTACGACTGCAGGTTCCCACAGAGCGTTGCCCGAAGCCACACGCTTGTGTATGGACACGGAGCAGCTGCGCCAGGCTTTCAGCACCCGTCCCATCACGTACAGGACTTTTTCCATCACGGTACTACAGGTATTTCCAGCCCCGGGTACCAACAGAACCCATGCGCACTGGCGTGTCATGGGGACGCGACGAAATTTTACGGATACGAGGCTCTTCCGAGGCAATCGCTTTATGGCTCCCAGCAAGAGGCGAACCTAGCGCAGTACCAAGACTGTAAATCGTCAAATAGCTCTAACCCCGGAGAAGGACAAGGCCACTTAAGTCAAAATACATCTCCGAGCCTCATGTTCCCGTGGATGCGACCACACGGTTAGAGCGTTTTTTTGTTATTATGTACTTATAGCTACTTTGCATGTGCTTGTCTTGATCGTGAGCTAAAGCTGTTCAGTAATATTTTATAGAGACTGGTATCATGAGCAAATAGAATGACGTGTACCATGCATTGCTAACAGATAAAACTTACAGTCAGTGTTACTCTTACAATTGCCATTTATGTTAGTAAATTTGTGTTCTCTTTACTGAGTGCCAAAGGCACTGGTTGACCTCTTGCTGGGAATTACGTGAACATAGTTTTCACTGCTGTTTACGTTTCTATGTCTTGAAGTAAAGGCATCATAAATGAAATAAGTACTCTTATCAACAGTTCGCAGCACAACGGGTTAAAATGATCTCGTCGTATAAATCATTGCACTGGTAAGCTATTGCCTATTACGTTGCGTATTGCAGTAATTCAGGTGAAAATAAAATCTATTTCGAAGAAACCAGGCTAATCCTGTGCATTTTAACCTGGCTAATGTTTGACTATTCTGTATGTTTAATTATAGTACAACAAACTGTGTGTGGAACTTTGGGCCAGTTTCGACATATTCTATTGTTTAAATCCTATGTACTACCATATATTTGCAATTATTTAGCATAGCATTATTTCCCACGATGTTTAACAGCTAATTATTGAAACAATCTTTGTAATAACACGGTCATCCTGGACAACCTTACGCATTTGTTTTGTTTACCTGTCTGTAGTTAACTCATTATGACCTAAATTTTACTTACATCCTTAATTAAAAAGTATAAAATTACACACGCCTGGAAAATAGTCAATAACATCGAGATAAAAGTCCCATTCATCTGACGTGTAATCACAATCTTAGTCAAAAAGCAATTCATAAGCTATACACATTTGATTGTATTTTTCAATCTGCCCAATTCATTAAAAAAATAGTCCTTCGTGTTATGATTGAATTAGAGTTGAATTTTATAACAGACAAAAACAAATTGAAATGACAGACAACGAATACTAAACCAAATTACTAAATGTTTTATGCTTAATTCTCCATAATCGATCGACTATTTGAATGACATATGGTCATCAATTGCATAGAGACTTTACCAATGTATTTCTGTTTATATTGCCCAATGGCAAAATATAACCGCAATTTTAAAACAATATTGTACTATGGGAACATCGAAAAAGTCCCATCGTTTAGTAAAAATTACTGTCACATTTCCCTATTTCACCCTAAAGCTCCTGGAAGACGTAACGGAAGGCAGACGTATAGCCGCTACCAGACTCTGGAACTGGAGAAGGAGTTTCTCTTCAACCCGTACCTCACGCGCAAGCGGCGAATCGAAGTGTCCCATGCACTGAGCTTGACTGAACGGCAGGTAAAGATTTGGTTTCAGAACCGCCGAATGAAATGGAAAAAGGAAAACAACAAAGACAAGTTTCCGGGCCAGAGAGGGGAGACTGAGACCGAGGCAGAGGAAGAGGTCAACGAGAACGGTGAGGTGGAGGAAGCCGAAGACAAGGAAACGGAAGAGAAAGAGGAAAGCAAGGACTGATTTCATGGTCTTTCTGTGGTTACATGAAATAATTAACAAGAACAAGTTTTGAAAATAGCTGATAAAAGAGAAGACTTAAACAGTCGAGTCAAATATAAAAATATACAAAATATTAAATAAAATAATTAATAATAAAATAAACTACAAAAAAAGACCTCAGTCTCATGTAGCCTAAAGCACTCTCAAGCCAAATGGCTTTTCAAACCAACCGCCCATCACTTTTGTATTTGGGTTAAAGTAATTGCCAAATTGCGTAAGTTTATAGGTTTATCTAAGTTAATAATTAGACATGCATAAACCAATTTGAAATGTAAAAGGCATGATCGTCTGTAAAAGTCGTTTGTATTTAATACTTGACATAAATTTGTGAATATCGAAATAACGAAAAATTAAGTGGTCAACCGTTTTAATAAACTAGTATAAATGGTAGTATACTGATATCCAAAAGTTTACACTTGTGTAAACTTTTTTTTGTGGATTGTGTACATAGAATTAGCCACAAAATTTTAAAGTCGTTCGCAAGACGGCCAGAAGTAAAGTACGTGATTAGTCATCAAATATTTTACGTCAGTCCTATTTAAGCTACAGTGTGGTAATATGGATTCTGGTTAAATTTGAGTGATTCTTACTTTGATTAATGTTTTATGATTTACAAAGCAACAATCTTGCATACTTTATTAAAATCGAAACACATTTAATCGTTAAAGACCCGAATGAAGTTACCTAGAAATGGGAACTCTGCAATATAAATTTATGACTAAATATTCCATAAATATTGTTTGGTACTTTGTTAAATAGTGGCTATAATGTACTTATACTATTTACGATTCGAATGTGTTTCTCGAGCATAATAAGTCTTCAAAAGTCTTAGTTCGGAGCCAAGCTACCCGTTGCATGAGACTGTACCACGGCACTACCTAAGTAGATAAACCTTTACTTTTACTGTATAAGAAAGGATTTATTTTACATACGAGAGAGCTGCTTTGTTAATTAATACCATATTACACAAGTTTCCCCAACAACTTAAACTGCCTACAGAAAACACATTTGTGCACAGATTACCACACTTGCTACAATTACAACCCTACTTTATTAAAGAAAGTATTATTTTATCGTGCTGGTGTTATAGAATAGATTTTAATTTGCACTGAGTATAACCTCCATGTACTTATTGTAATATTTTGCTGTTATCATTATGCTCGTTTTTCATGTTCCTCATGTGAATATAGACAAAAATGTGTGTACATTGAATTGTTGTTGACAGCAGAATAATAAACGCGACATGGCACATTCTACAGCTTTTTACAGTTTTTTTATATTGCTATTTGCTTAAATTATAATATGGTGTATTTTGGTAGGAATAATAATTATAATATCATTTTATACTAACAAAATATCACAGTTGTTGTTGTTGTTAAAAATAATAATAATGATAATGATGATGATGTTGAAAAGTAGAAAAAGAAGCAGAACATTATTATTATTATTATTAGGAGTACTAATAAATATCATTATTTTTATAACACAACTCTAAGTAGAATTAGTGGTGATGAATTATTTATTTACCACCATTTTTTTATATTTTCATAATTTGCCGTTTATATTAATCACCACGTTAAACCAATTAATGTTATGCAATAAGTAATAAAAACACTTCTCTATTCTAATATATCCCAAACAAAATGCAGATATAGCAACAAGCAGTGCTCCAGGCACGTGAACCAGATCTACTTGAATTATATAATTGAAATTTGTGTGTAAAAGGATTGAGGATCGTATACGTTCATCGTGGAATTTCATATATTTATGTAAATAGAGCTTAAAGTCACTCACTTCTTAAAATAAATCTTCTTAAAATAAGGTTAATAGTGTATTTTCTGCGAGGTTAAACGTATGTCATTCAGTTTAATAAGAAGAGTAGCAGTTTTGTAGCCAGTTTGGGTCACTTTGGGCCAACGACAAAATACAATTATCAAATAAGAGTAGTTAATAACTAGCTAGTAACTACCCCTAATATGTCATTAGTAACTAGTGTTAACTATTACCGGTCTTGCTTAAACTGCTTTTTAAGATGCTGCTAATAAATTCACAAAGAGGGAGCTGAAATACAACGCTACATTAAAAAAAGCTGTACCTGATAATTATGACAAGAACGAAATATAAAACTGTACATAAAAGGGTATTCGTATTTAAAACATATTTTTGGTGTCCATTTTTCATGATCATAAAATTGAACTCGTGAAAAATGACAATTGCAAAAGTCATTGCAATAGTAATTCCTGGACGGGATTAGTTTTGCGAATACAACGGATGTACCGAGAAGCTAGTTTTAAAAAGTAATAATCTACATGCAACTGCCTAATCCACTTAAACTCGTTAAGATGGTGTCTTAATGAATTACTGGTAAGTGTATAATAATGGACAATAATGGGCATTTTATAACTTAAGTTTGAGGTTTGTACAAGATGGATTTAAAAAATAAATACAAATTAGAGTAAATGTTTTGTGGCATATAACTTGTATTCGATTTTCAAATTAGTAGCATTCTTTTGTTACGTGAAACGTAAGCGATTGTGTTGACGCATATAGTACAAGTCAACAGCTTTTTAGAAGGCGAAGATTTTATATATGTACATATATATATATATATATATACACTTTTTTCGTCAGTTAAGTGTAAATGCACGAGTAGAACAACTGTTTCAAATTTAAACCAAGGATAAACAAGATACATTAAGAACACAAATTAAAACTTTGGGATAAAGATAAGCAATTGCCTCGTTTATTTAAGCGCAATGTTTTATTTTGCAAAACCATTTACAATCACGCTTTTCATCAGTCCCCATTAGGGGCAGTTGTTTGCTGGAATTGTTCATCCGTATGTTCATTTTATATCACATTGCTTTTACGTCCTGAACTGGGGCTTTACTACACCTGCAGTAAAGTTTATTGGTGGTGTAAACCCGACAGTGTCGCATCCGGTCATACGTTTTTCCTTTTTTCTTTTGTGAAGTGTGACTAGACGTGCTAGAACGTGGGACAAGGCAGGCAACATGGACGTGAAAATGCGAGTTTTAGCGTATGTATACATTTTACTTTTAGCACAATTTGTAGTTGTTTAAACCAATAGAATAAAAATATTTGTGAAAATATGCGGCTTAAAATATTTAACTCTTGAAATTGTTTAACTATTAATAGGTATCTACTTTAACTATCAATAGGTAGTCAACTCCTATTTATTTAAAAGTCAATCTAGTCTAATAAAGCAAGACAAGGTTTTTGTCAGTTAGTCCTGCACCTTACTTTTTACAAGTTATAAAATTATGGCAAGCATGAAAACGTCTTTGAAGCAACAGACAAAAAAGGACCGCCAGTGGATTTTTGTGCAATTGTAGAAATTACAGAACTGATAAAACAAATAAATTACAATTTCATTATTATAACAAAATTACTACATTCATTACATTGTTACTATACTACTAATGATAATTTACATAAATTGCACAGTTTTAAGTAAAACATAGCTACCTGTGTCTCGTTGTAATTGTTTAACGCACAACAGACACGTTATTGTAATATACCTATATATGTAAAAATATTGACAATAACGCATTTAAACTTTCGTTACAATGTCTTTAAAAGTTGTGTTAAGTATGTTTCTATTTTAAAAAATGTGTTAATGTTTTTTTTTTTACTGTAATATAATAATAATTTAATACACCGGGATCCTTTAATCATTGTACTAAGCACCGTCATAGTTTATTCAAATAGAAAAACAGGATTAATTTAAAGGCATACAAAAATTCTAAAAATTCCTTGTTGTTTAGACGGGAAATTTACAGCTAAGTAATAAAACTTTACGACTGAATCCAGGCAATCATTGGTTGCCACAGACCACGTGGTCCTCATTCTATGAACGTGAACTTTACACCGTTGTCTTCCCTTTAGATCTTCCATTTATCCACCAACAGAGAGTGCGCTGGTGTTGAAATCACCTTTCCCCAAAACATTTTATATTTGCGATACGTGCTTCGGACAGACATTTAAAGCACCGAACAGTCCGTCTGATTTGCCACATGCCTCTTCGATAGCGGCATTGACTGCCCATAGAAGTCGCCGCCTCTTCCAGCCATCTTTCTGTCTGCGTCTGCGACAACACTGGTGGTTCAGTTGTGTGTTCCTGTATACGTGGGTTTCGGGGACTAAACATCACGGTCTTGCCTTTAAAAGATAATTTCTTCTGGCATCGATCGGTTGGCGTGCTAAGGAGTTTACGATAAAAGCTACTACCCGAGTCAGATGAACTACCGTTGGCGAGACTGTACGAATCGCACTGGGTAAGTAAATAATTAAGCTGTGATCATGGTTTATGGTAAAGGGGTCAGGTATCGAATGAGATCTGATAAAAAAAACTGGTTTGACTTTTAATATGATGGCTCTTGGTAGCTTTCAAGGCAGTTTATGTTTGAGCTTTTCTGAGATGTTTGGCGCGTGGGTTTATTCATTTTTGAGATGAAGATTGTGATTAGGTTAAAACTGAACCAATGATTTTGTTCTCTACATAAATTAAGTATTTTAATTAACATAGCTGATCCATTTGTCCAATTAAATGAGGTTTGTCTTTAATGCAGGGTTGTGTTGGAATAATCCTTATCATTCTGAAGTATTTGCTTAATGCTGGTGAATAATGTGGTTTGTTTGATTAGCACAATACATTTTATTAAGCAAGAGCGTTGATCTCTATATTACATAGATCGATATACAATTTAGCATATTGTGAAATCACACAGTCCTGTTAACATTAAACGCGCGCACTCTTTCACTCTCACTCAAGCTCTCTCTCTCTTTCTCCCCCTCTCTCTCACACAGACACACATACACGTTTGCATAGTTGAAGTATGGTTGAGTCAGCAAAATCGAACGACCTGAATACATGTGGCAAATCAACCAACACTGACCTCTTGTGTCCGCTCCAAAAAGTAATAAAGAGGAATGTTACTTGTTCTGTTATAGAATATTTAATAATTACATTTGACTTCCTGTGTGTTACCGTGTATGTGTGCTTGTAAATAAACACGAAACCATCAACGTTACAACAATTTATTTTGACTGTTACACATGACTTGAGAAAACAATTGAAAAATTCTAAATGTTAAAGTTCGGTACACACACACACACACACACACACACACACACACACACACACACACACACACGTATATATATATATACACACACACACACACACACAAACACATATATATATATATATATATATATATATATATATATATATACATACATATTGCATTTTGTGTATCTGCAAAATTGTACTATTTGCACTTCATTTCGTCTTTGTGTACCTTTAAAGAACAATCACAATAAACTTTTATTAATCAATCAATGAATCAATTACTATATAGTGTAACTAAAATTTTGTTAACATACAAGTAATGTAGAATTGTATATTCATGCAATGAACTAACATACTTTTCATTTCTACCAAGTTAAAAACTAATAATTTGTCCCGTGCATCCAGGTCTCATCTTATCTTCTGTAAAAAAAAAAAAAAAGGTATCCATCTAGAACAGACACAACACATTTAGGCTACATATCAATAAGAAAAATAAAACTTAAAATAACGAGTGAAATTTCGTTTGTTATAAAAAAAATTCGTAAAAAAAATTCTTCTTAAAAACACTGCACTGTATTTATGAATACCTTATTAGTGTTATACATTATAATGTTCCTACTTTAAAGAATAACCTGTGTCCAAAGCCCGTGTACTTGTCTGTACTTTTACGTCTGAAGTGTTTTTATAGAGCATGACATAATATGACTGCAGTTAAACAAGTCAGTGGCAACTAACAACATGCATGTGCGCGTATTGTAAATAACTTGTCTACGAAAACTTTATCAAACCTAGGCACTTAGTCGTCCAAACAGCGTTAAGTTTTATTTTCATAACTAAACGTCGAAATTCAAACGAACCATTAATGCCAAACGATCATAGATCTTTTCAGACACACCAGCGCGATACACCAGTGTTTAAAACTATTAAGTTATGATTAGTTAGTCCTGTACTATATTCGATCTAACTAATACCAAACATTTTTATAGACCGATTCACTAGTATATTGCAAAAACGTTTAGTCCAGAAAATGGCCGAACAATCTCCTGTTTGACCACATTTCTTCCATTTGTGTCGTTGAAGTGTTTTTTTTTGTGTCAAAGTAGCTCGCGTGTTCATTAAAACAAAGTTCTCGCAACCTCCTACTAAACTTCCGTCAGAAGAATAGCCTACAGAACAAACGGGCTCTGCTGTTACCGCAATCCCTTGACTCGAGACAAATGATTTGTGTTGAAGCCTGCAATAAAACAATAATTTCTTCTATTTTGTCGAATCGAATGGTGATGACAGTGGATACACTACTTTAAAAACATTTTAACTAAAAAGTAGAAACCTAAAGGAAAATATAAACTAGAAACTAGATACTTCAGTTTTTTTCTAATAGATCTGAATACAAACTTGCACAGGCGCGCCAGACAGCTTTGATCTCGTTTTTAATGGACGCCAAAAATTCTTACAGCGAAAACAATGCCGAGGTTAAGCACAATGTGTCAACCGTCATAAAAACATCTATATAAACATTTATAAACCAGTTATTTAATAATATATTAGTATACGTAATTCATATGTGTCTTAGTTGCCACTTTATATATGGGTATAAAAGAGATATGGGCATGGGGTTTT
>JAOUQT010000016.1:11343613-11358279 GCA_025769995.1 Xyliphius kryptos | reverse complement strand
TAGATAGATAGATAGATAGATAGATAGATAGATAGATAGATAGATAGATAGATAGATATAAAGAAAATGTAGTATATAAAATAATAAATAGATAGATATTAGAAAAATATTAATCAGTTTAGCGGTAAACATAAACTTTGAAGTAAAACGTTGCTTAACACACTATACTGATGAAACTTTAAGCTTTTATGAGTAGTTTATGAGGTCATAAGTGTGTTAAGCTGCCTGTAAGCTCGTAAGATCTTTTACGCCTAGTAACGACAGGTAATAAAAATAAAATCGTGTCTAATAAATGTTTCCCTCATTTCACTTAGCATACAACAGTTTTGAAAGCTACGATTGGGATAAAATACATGTGAGTAGATGTGCTCTCTTTTTAAAAATATTTTACAAAATCTGATGGTTGTGGAATTGAACTAAATGCTATTAAAATTTAGACATTATAAAAAATTACAGTAATAGAGGAATAAAAATAGATAAGTACATAGTTTTAAACTAATAGTAAGCAGTTACGGAAATGCGTTCTTATACAAAATATTAACTGTTTGGAAAAGGAAGAAATAATGTGTCTAATTGCGTAGCATTTCTGTGTAGATAGCAGCGTTTTCTTTATTAGTGACTTTAGTTATAGTTCCTTAAAAACTGACCATCAAGCTCAGAACTGACCATGTCTCCAATGACGATTTTCTATCCGTCTGGCCATTGTTGCACATTCTAAATTAGTACTTTACTACACCTGCAGTAAACTTTATTGGTGGTGTAAACCCCGCAGTTCGCATCCGGGCAGATTTTTGCCCTTTTGAATTCCATGTTGCAAGACGTGCTAGAACAAGAAACAAAGAACGCAAAATGTATGAGAAACTGCTTGCTTTAACCTCTGACTAATTCGGTATTTTAGAACAAAACAGAAATGTAGAATTCCAGTGTAATTAACAAGTTTCTAGTGGCGTTCCTGAGGAAAAGTTGTAATTTCAGAGAACATATTTGCCGTTTTAGTACTATGACCTAAATTTAATTTACTATGGGTCGTGATGAGGCTTGCCACTGTCGTGTTTGCCGTAAATTTCGAAACACGCTGCACAACAACGAAACATCGTTTACTTCTGTTTTATAACGAACTGTTTAACTCATCCAAATTAACTGGAGAGTATAACATTTGTTATTTAATAGATAAAATACGAAAATGTATTTAGAAGATGATTTTAGAAGAAGGAACATGATGCAGGAGGAAAGAATACGTGCGGCTTACATAACTATATGAATCATATTATAAATAATCATATTTTATATGCTCATGAGTCAGCATATATAGCATGAAAATGCTGACTCTTTCTACTATTACATGCTACTATGAATTTGCGTTTATCGAAGACAGTTTATGCACAGGCATATATTGTTTTATATTTAAATATTTTGGCCATCAGCATCATTATCATCATGTTAAAATAAAACAACAATAAGAGCAATTATAGTAAAATGCCTTTTATTTTAATTTTAATATTGTTATTATTATTATTCGTAATTATTATTGTTTTAGTTTTTATTTATTTATTATTATTTCCACATTCTCCTGTCAATAACAATCGCTACATTACACCCCACTATGGAAACCTTGGTTAAAAAAAGAATACAGATTATGGCAGCAGTTTTACTGGGCACTGCTATAATAAAACAAGGGATGAGGAAAATACATAGAGGAAAAAACAAAACATTCCTGGTTGTTTAGAGGAGGATTTACAGCGAAGTAATAAAAGTTTACGACTGAAGCGACGCAGTCATTGGTTGTGACGTACCACGTGGGTCTTATTCTATGAACATGAACTTTACTTTCTTGTCTCCTCTTTGGATATCCCCATCCATCCACTGAAGAGACTGTGTTGCTGCTGAAATGATTTTAACATCCGAATTTCACTTTTATTTTCGGCTTTTTTCGAGGCGCGGCATATGGATTTTTTGGAAAGTAGAGAATCTTTCATATCGACTTCCTCGTCGACAGTAATGACTGTAGCCTACAGAAGTCACCGCCTCCTCTAGCCGTCGCTCTGCCTGCTCGTGTTATCCCAAGAGGGGAAGCGACACGACGGGGGGACTGAAGTATGTATGTGCTCGTTAAGGAATGGGGTGTAAATACCATCGTCTGTCCTTTAAGATATACTTGTATTCCCCCCCCTGTCAAAATCGGTTCTGTCGTGTGTGGCAGTGGAACGATCACATCCGTAACACACTGAGCCACCCAACCTCAGGAGAAGAGCATAGCTCGGGTAAGTACACGCTTCGATTTGCTCATGTGCTTCTGGAAAGGATCTGTGTCAAAAACGCAGTCAGTGGATAGTGTGCAGAAGTCCTTCAGCGTAACGGCGCTTGTTTATGAACAAAATATCGCGGAACTCTCGTTTGGCTTAGCGTTTTTTTGTGGCAGATTAAGGAAAAGCTTTTCTTTAGTGGTCGCCTGGTTTTTGTTGCGATATTAGTCTTTAAGAGCCCATAAATGTATCAAGTATCAATAAGATGGAGGTTTTTATTTTTACGGATGTGTTTTATGGAAACGTTTAAATTGTCAGTTGGGATTCTATTCCAATCCTAATATTATAAAGAAGTGCAAGTCGATTGTTATGTTTGTTAAAGTTTATTATTTTTTTTATTCTGTGGCAGTGGACAGCAATAAAATAGATAAATCAAGTGCTTGTGTGAATTGGAATTACTGACAAGTTTAAAATTCTCAAAAAATATGGGAAATGTTTGTGTGTGTGTGTTTGTGCTTGTGTGTGTTTGTGTGTACATAATTACGTACCACATCACACCCAAAAACACATAACTATGCCTTGTCGATTACCTTACTGTTTTACTCATGCTTTGATTCGCGCGTCTACTCACCTGTGTGGGATCTGTAGCCCATCACGCTCATTTGGTAGGACTGTATATTGTAATTGTGCTCGTGAAACTCAGTGGTATGCATCCTGACTGTGTGTATGTGAAGTATATAGCCTTCTCCAGATTGCTATAGACTGCTTATAGAAAACTCTTAGTTTGGCAAAAAAATACTTTATTATTGCATTAGTCCTTATATTGTGTTAATGTTATTGCAGAACACACACAGAGAGGGTGTGGGGGGTGGGTAGAGATGTATAATCTGTAAACAGTTTTAAAATGAAACCAGCGTTATATGCATATTCCCGTGTATACAGCGCTCTCAACTGGTGGAAGCCAGTCAGGTGACGTAGTCATATCGTCTATCATTGTGTCTTTCCTTCCGAGAGAGAGAGAGAACACAAACTTTAAACGTATTGTAAGAGAGTATAATCAACTAATACTGCCACCTTGTGCCCAACCTACATACAAGTCCATTTCAGGGAGCAACAGATGTTCAGGCCACTGACGATTTAGTCATAATTATAAAGCTATGTCTTTTGTTTGGAGAGAAATAAGGTAGTAATCTCTAGTACCTGTCGTATGCTGCAATGTGTCTGTTTGTGTACATCTTATAAAATGCTACAAAAAAGTAACTAGACTATAATATGTTTTGCCAGTGTATTGTTTGTCTAATGGCAGGCGTCAGGCTCTCGTTATTTACCCACAGTTTGCGAGATTGTGCGAGATTTCCTGTGACAAAAAATCACTGCATATTTACAGGTCAATATATTGTTTTATTATTGTAGCTAGTCAGTATCTAGAAACATGAACGAAATATCCATTATTGGTTTTCATAGAGTTTATTCTTGAATATTTAGCAGCACACTCAGGGGTAGTCTCTCATCATCATCTTCTGTAAATTGTTCGTGGATACCAGTCTAAAAGAAAGACAGAAAAGAAAAACAGTTACTCAGCTAGGTGGACATCTCTTTAATATATAGAGGTCAAAGTTATTTTATACAAGTATATTTACATATTTTAAATATTGCATATTTCTGAAGTCATCATTGTTGTGTATCCTTGTGCGTGTGTGGGTGTGGGTGTTTTGAAAACTTCTATGAAAATTTAAAATATACATCTAATCATAAAATTCTGTACATAAATTTAATATTATTGCCGGGCTTAGCTTATTTGCTTATTACAGCCATACAGCGGAAAGAAAATGTTTATTGTAAAATCATTTGTACGCACGACGAACTGGCTGTTTTCGGAACAATAATCTTTGTTGTATCTATTATTTGTTTGTAGAACTGTAAAATAAACACTATAAAAGTATAAAAAAGAACAAGTGTTCCGGCAAAACAGAACAAATGTAAAGCAAATTTACTGTAATTGTTTACCTAATTAAGCATATTTGCACAATATAACCAACCGTGCATCTTAACCTTTAGTTCACCTGAGTGCACGTTTGTAACTCACGTTACGGATATATAAATCCACAGCATTGCATATATTGCTAGGAAAGTTGAGTCTTCTATAGCCGAAAATCGATCACGATAAGAGGCCAATTCAAATATTCACGGGTAGACATGGAATATTTTGGAATGCATATATTTTTGTTGCAGCTGATAGCGTTTTGCTCATGTCCTATTTGTTCCTGCTTCGTTGAATTATTCTTTGCAATGATCTGGTTTTTGTCATAAACATAATACAGGCCAAAAGGGCTCTGCGTTTATTGCCGCTTGCAACGGCAAAACACAGCCGTTTGACTTGTCGTAAGGGCCACAATAAAACACTTAAGCTGTTTCTTTCCCCTGAATCGCAGAGCTACAAATTACTAAGTCCACCGTGTTGTGCTCGTTATTTTAAATCTGACAATATTAAATATCATCGTAATCAAAAGGTTTCTTTTCAAAGCAATTGAGGGTCCCTGGACAAACATCAAAAGACTAATAACTTGCATAGACTTGTGAAACTCCTTTGATCTTTTTTGCTTTGTCCAGATGTGACTATTAGGATCAGGCTTCTGCAGTAAAAATCTAGCAATAATATAATCGGAATCAAACAATATACAGACAAACACTTTTATGTCTAAACTAACATTCGTTCTTTAAATTCTGATTTATAAGTGTTGGTGATATATTCTCTGTCGTTATAAAATGTTCACTCCAACAAATAAAATAATTAATTATAATACACATTTATTCTTAAACATCAGGAACTATTTACTTTTTAAGAATTAATTTAAACTTTATTTAAATTTGAAAACAAATTATATAGAGACCGAAATTTATATATCATTTTTAGCGATTAAAAATTAAATACATTAATTATTAAGGAATTAAATAACACCGATATACTCATTTAAATATATAAAACTTATACTTAAACTTATACCAAATGTGGGTATTTTAAATCCTAAGCATTTCATTTTCTTCTATTTTCTTCTATTTCTTCAATTATTGTCTTTTTTTTATATACAATTAGAAACTAAACTGCTATTCTGTCAGTCTAACGTCGTGCGCACATCTTTCAGAGCCACTGTTATTGGCTTCACACTTTCCGACACGCGGACTGCGTTAAGGTCATTTGCTCTCTACCACTCACTCATTTTAAAACGTGCACTGATGGGGCTTTTAATTGTCATTCACAATGCGTGTTTGCAAAAAAATATTGAACAGTCGTCTGGAATTTTTAGCAGCCGTTTATTGCACGATTGCATGCGAGTTGGTTTCATTCTTGATATATATATATCATATACATATATATCGGTTCATTTTGACTAGAGAAATTTCTCCAGACTAGAGACAGTTTCTCCAAACTTATGGCTATATATGGATATATGGCTTTGCGATCTATTTTATAAGGCGAAGTTGATTTCACATAATTCGTAGATAAATGCGGTGTACAAACGGCACTCTTCTCTGAGAGAGAGAATAATTACTTTAGAGCTGGAAGTTCTCAGTTGGTTTTTGACTTTTATGGCACCAAGGCGCGTTTGACGCATTCTTTTGTAAGTTGTCCCCTCCCCCGCCTCATCTTGTCTCTTTAGCAGCAGAAATTCAAAGCAATACAAATGGCGAAAGGAAATGCACAGACTGTTTCGTTTCATAAACAAGATTGCTAGAGAAAACAAAAAGAAACGAATGTTCAAGAGACTTACACACCAAAATAATGCATTTTGTCTGTAGCAGTAGGCTTTTTTGAATAACTATAATAAATGGAATACAAGAAATAATATATTAAGACCAAATATCTATATCATATACATATGGTGCCAAGTTATATTATATAGCTGACCATAATCAACCAAGGTATAGTATAAATTAAAACGTATATTTTCTAACAGAGATTATAAAGATTTTACGTGAGCCAAAATGAAATAAAAAGACAATTTTAAATTATAATATAAAACGACCTTGGATTTATAAAAGGCGCTATAAAATTGTATTATGTATTATTAGTAATGTATTATTTTTATTATTAATAAGATGCGTTTTCGTTTAATCATAATTATTAAGTATTTTAGGATTTTAAGTTTATTGACAATTAATATATTTTCACATACATGAATACACATGCACACTCATTGCGCAAGTTATTCGACTTACATTACTTACTGATGCAATGACTTTTTCGTATGTAGGTCATATCTGTATATTAATCGAAAATAGACTTGAATGCGCACATGTGTATGTGTGTGTATGTTTGTGTGTGTGTATGTGAGAGAAAGAGAGAGAGAAAGAGAGAGAGGGAGAGAGAGAGAGAAAGAGAAAGAGAACGAGAGACACTGTTTTCCTTAAACATTATCAGCTGAAACCAGTGGGATATGAAGCTACAAGCTACATACATATTACTCCGAATACAGCGTTCTCAATTGGTGGAATCTAGTCAGGTGACGTTGTCATATTGTCTTTCCTTGAGCCAAGCCTAGGCTATAACACTTAGGTAGCGCGTCTTAACGGGACTCTGGAAATTAAAATTATTTGAAATCCTGCTGAACTAAAAAGAAGTTAAAAAGCAGGAAGGAGACACGCGCGTATATGACAGAGGGACGCAAACACTTATAGGCGCTCAGTGTGGAAACGTCAGAGTCTGAGCGACGGGGTCTTAGTAAAGGAGACAGAGTTGATGAGAGGGTGATAGGGGGAAGGCATGAATTCGTATTTCGCGAACCCGTCACTCTCCTGTCATTTATCCGGTGGCCAAGAGGTTTTGCCTAACATGCCACTAAACACGACCACATATGATCCTGTCAGACATTTTCCCTCTTACGGCTCCACTGTGACCCAGAACCGGATTTACGCGTCCCCTTTCTATTCGCCACAAGACAACGTGGTGTTCGGGTCAAGTCGGGGACCATACGAGTACGGATCTAATGTCTTCCTCCAAGACAAGGAAGTGCTTCCAAGCTGCAGGCAAACTAGCATGGGAATCAACGCTCAGAGCCACGTAGCACAGGAGTACAGCCTGGAACACGGTAGAGCACAGGAGCAAAAAGGAAACCAGATCCAGATCTATCCGTGGATGCAGCGCATGAACTCGCACAGCGGTAAGTTTTAAGCTCCGGTCAGTTATTTTACTCTGGTGGAGTGACTCAGTTTTACGATATAGCCTACCACAGAAACACGCGCCTACATTTTATGACACCATAAAGCACTACTAAATCGTCAGATAATAAAAGGCCCCTTTAAAACGGGCAATTCCCAATTGGTCAAACTTTTCTTTAACACAAGGAACCAGAATAAATCATGGTACCTTCTGTTAGAATATACAGAATTTATCGTTTTAAGAAAGTATGTATATATTGATACATTCTATCTTTTGCTAGCTATTCTTATAGGATCCAAACTGTTAAAAATGCGTGACAGATGCGATGAGAATATAGAATGCTTCTCACGTACTGCAACAGTGCAAAAATGAGGTTATCTTGTATACATTGTTGTGTAAAATCTATTATTTAAAACCTTTTTTAATTACGAATTACATTAACTGTATTACAAACTGCATTTGCCATTTAGAAATAATTCCTTAATATTCTTTAATCATTTTCTTAATATATTTTGTTCGACTTTTTATCATGTATACACAGGAGTTGGGTACGGCTCTGACAGAAGGAGAGGTCGACAGATTTATTCCCGATACCAAACCCTGGAGCTAGAAAAGGAATTCCACTTCAATCGCTACTTGACAAGACGCAGACGGATAGAAATTGCCAATGCTCTTTGTTTAACAGAGCGCCAAATTAAAATTTGGTTCCAGAACCGCCGAATGAAATGGAAGAAAGAGACCAACCTGACTTCAACTGTACCTGGGACAGATTCGCCGGGTGCTGCCCAGGGCGAAGAAAAACAGAGCCATCAGGAGGAGACAGAAGTTAAAAACAAAGACTAGCAGAGTTTGCATTTTTGATTAGTGCAACGCAACTACCTATAAACTGTCATAAATGCAATTATAACTGCATGGACTGTGCCGTCTGCTATACCTTTACTCTTATTTCCTGGTCATTATCACGCATTGACGTGCAGAATATAGAGCGAGAGAGAGTGGGAGAGAGATAGAGAGGGATGTTATGCAACATTATACAAATTAATATTTGTATTAAGAATACGTTTGCCTCATTCGGGCAGTGTAGATGCAATATCACAAACGCTGTTCTTTATATATTAAATACATTGTTCTGTAGGCTTGTAAATATTTAGTAGATAAAACAAAATTGTGTCAGTGGGCTTTTTATTGATTTTTTAACGCCGTATATCATTATAATTCCAAATGTGAAGGAAATATATAGGCTATGCACGTGTTATATTTGTTCCTGTTTAGTTAACACTAACACTGGTGGGATGAACAAAGCTACCTACGTTCTTACGGATTTTAATTTAATATCAATCAATCCCGTCAATGTGTGAATGTGCAAAACGCCCATGTACTTGCTAAATATGTCCTGTTCAGAGTTCATACCAATTCATCATGCATTTATAGCCATGCCTATAAACTTGTCTTAAACCGCTAAGGAAATGACGACATTTGTTGTTTTGCAATTACGTGTCTAATGTTTTGTCAAAAAATGTGTATTATTTAATAAAACGTTTACATTCAAATGTGTTTTGCTGAATCATTGTATGCGTGCACGCGTGCTGGCGGATCTATAGGAAAAATATTGTTATGCAAATGTATATATGCAAATTCAAATATAGTTATATATACATATATATATGAGTGGAAGTATATATGAGTATTTTTCTTTTTATAAACGAGCGTCTATTTTATAAAATAACGTTTAAAATAAAGGTTCTCAAAGCAATATTTTGTTTTAATAAAATAAATACCGCCACACTTTATAATTCACAACGGAACCTATAACAAAATTAAAAATCTTCTGTAAAATCAAAACATTTCATCACAAGTCATTGTTAACTGTTTAAATAAAACGCAATACTACGAGTGAACCTCTTTATGGTTAAATATGAAGACAATAAACACACGTTATATAAAATATCCAATCCTTGAAGATCTTAGTATTTCAGTACATAAGTATTGCATCAACGTTTATCTTAACGTGTTTAAAGTACGTTACATGTGTACTGAGAACGTATAACATACAATTGTATTTAATATAGCATGACGTGACGTGTGTTCTGGTGTGTGCATACGTGTGTGTTTGTGTCAGCTTTGCCAAATATCAGACACCAGATGACGCTCTTGTCTAACTGTCTCGCGCATTTTCACCCGAAAGCGTACCACAAAGTTATCGGACACATTTCCCTGATTCATCAATACTCTCTGGGGGATCAAGGCAATTTATGACTGGCCAAGAGTTGCACGTGATTCTATTTAAGCGTTCCATATTTGGGCATTGCACGTTGCGCCTTAAAAGAAGCAAGCGATATTCCGCCACCTATAAATCCTGCTCTTTTAGGGCAAAGCCCGTTTAACTTCCAAGGGAGAAATCAATAAACACGATTGGTAAAAACAATGTATTTATGTTCTACGTTCATTTTGGTTTATGTGTAATTGCGTGCTTTTATTTCATGCATTTCTTATAGTATACTTTACACCGAAGTAGAATGAGCTCGTACGTGGGAAACTCTTTTTGTGACCAAGCGCACGGTGCACCCTCCTTTAGCATGCGCAATTTTAGCAACTATGGGGCTGTCTCAGAGTTTGAACAGTCCAGTTATGCTTACGGAGGACTCGATCTCAGTCGAGCCTTAGCTTCCCAGGTCGTTTCAGAGTCCCCGAAACGGGACGCGACGAACATGCACAACAGTGCCAGGATCAACACGCCACCATATCGCCAAGCGTGCTCAGCAGTGTGTTCCCCAAGTCGTGTCAGTACACGCGGGTGCAACCTGCTCAGTCAGGGACTGCTAAGCCAAAAAGCAGAGATGATTATGGACGTTACGGAAAACCCCAGCGGCAAAAGTCAGTCCAGTGATATGGAGATGACGCCAACGATTAAACAACAAACTAACTCGAGTGAACCCCAGACCCAACCGCAGATATACCCGTGGATGACCAAGCTACACATTAGCCACGGTAAAGTTAAATCTAATATCTTTATAACTATAGAAAAACTCCGCATCTCATATTTCCATCATTTCATCACATGACGGATTATTCCCATCATATTTTATTTCTTGAGATTTATAGGCCAAAAACAAGACATAATAAAACACTCGGTCGTAAATTTTATGACAAAAGCATCTATTGCTCGTTAACCTGTCCCGTTACTGTGGTAAAAATATACTGCAGCCAAATATATTGCTACTTAATTGGATAATAGAATTAAAGTAAACAATGTATGCATCAGTGTTTAACAGGAACAACTGCTTTATGCACCAAACATCAGACATCATACACGTTTGACATCTTGGCTTGCCGGCTTTGGTTATTTTATTATTTAAGTGTATGTAGATGTCTGTAGTTGTTGTATTCCTCCCGGTTAGGGTTTATGTAGGTTTTAGTAAATGCAAGTAATAAAGTAACCTATTTAACTCGCAGTATCGAACATTCATTTATTACTTGTTTTAAACAGAAAGTCAATAACATTGTAGGAAATGTTGCCAGTCGAGTCCTGCTTCCAGTTCCATTTCCTCTCAAAAATAATTTTCGTAACCACGTAACGAGTCACCGGTTTCATCGACCCCATTTTGATCTGTTATATTTTCATTTCATCCATCTTACTATAGGGTGATGTAGAATTATTTCGTAATAAGCCATAAATGTATTCCAAAGTATAACCAAAGAAAAACCCTCACTTTAAGTGGTTGAACATGTCGTGGATATAACCAATATCTTTCTACCCAGACTCTGACGGTAAAAGGTCACGAACCAGTTACACCCGCTACCAGACACTGGAGTTGGAAAAAGAGTTCCATTTCAACCGGTACCTGACACGTCGCAGGCGAATCGAGATTGCCAATAACCTCTGTCTGAACGAGAGACAAATTAAAATTTGGTTCCAGAACCGTCGCATGAAGTGGAAGAAGGACTCAAAGCTGAAAGTTAAAGGTGCATTATAATGATAAGGTGGTATAGCAAACATAACTGAAAAAAACTGCATTAATTAAAATATTGGAAAGTTTATACTACTCAAAACGTATAATATTAATTTAATGCAAATGTGTGGCAAATGTTCTTAAAACTTGTGCAGATGAGGAAATAATTACCACGGGGAGGAGCTTAATGGGGTCACACTCATCTAAAACTTACAGAATGTTAACATGGTAACATTCAGTTCTAAATGTTTAAATATATATTTTCTTTATATTGGAGGTTTGGTTATTCAGTATTATATGATTTGACTTTTAAGTATTTTTGTTCATATGTAAAAATGTGTCTATTTATAGAATTTGTCTGTATTGATGAATTGCACGCAACAAAATGTCGCATTACTTACTGTATGTTCCAATAACAGGTTAGCTATATGCTATATGAGCCTGTGGGTAATTTTACTTCACTTCCAAATAAAAACATAACGTGGAATGTTTGATTTATAGATAAGTATGCTGTTTGGTTTTAAATTTATATTTCCATAAATTCAAGGATGTTAAATATACACTTTTAACCGTCCAAGAGTTGCAACTGTATTAAATTGAGTATTTCATAGGCATTTTACAACTGTGCTTTACTGGTTACCAGATACATTCAGAAGCTATTCCGTCAGTTTTTAGTGAGAAACGTTTACAAAAATGCAATAAATATCTGTGAAAATATCTCATTTATAAAGTCTCTAACCATTGCTCTGTGATCTCTGGTCTGGTTATATTACGTTAGATGCTATAGGATCGACTTGCTGACACTTAATGCTACTTTATTTAAAATACAAAAATGTTGACCAAGTGTACATGCCAAAGTTTATACTCGCTACAGAAACAATGTGACATAGCGAGGTCCTTCAGGTCATATCCTTTGGGCCTCTTATTTACAGTAGCTCTCAAAATAAGACATAAAATTTTATGGCCCCAATAAAGTTTTACTGCGCTTCCTCGCACCTATCAAACAGTGACAACTGTTTCCCTTTCAAAAGACCATCGGAAGTTTGAACATTTGTGTCTGAATCACAGACATTGCACTCCTCACCTGTTTAGTGTAAAGAATAAGTGAGTACATGGGTTCGACCATACCATAACTAGCATTGCGTAAAACTATAGTTGCAATTTCTTTCTATTAGAGAATTCTAATGCCTATGCTGTGTAAATTCACTTTGTTTGGTTAGGCCTATTATTTTGTTTATTTCTCTTGCGTAGATTAATTAATATTGCATAACTATGTACTTTAAGTATCATTGCTTTCAGAAACCAGATTATTATTCAACTGACATCAGAGTAATTTATTAAAATAAAATGTTCATGTTAATTTAATCTGCTGCGTCCTCTAATAAAACAAAGCAAAATCTGAATATTTAACTTTTTGACATTAATCGTGCAGGCTTACTCACCTAATCTGGAGTTTCACAAAATTTCCATGTCGCTCTGACTTTCAAGACTCTCTGTCTTGACTATTATACACACTTTTGCTGAAAGACTGGCTACTAAGTTGCTTTTTAAAGAAGGCCGCCTTTTTAGCTTTCAGTCCACGTATTTTGAAGTTTTGATGGTTATTTATGCCAATTGCCTTAAGCAGGACCTGCGAGTGGTCCACGGAGAGCACGTGGGACCATTAAAGTGGGTTTATGGCCTGGAAGACCTGACAAACCCCCAATATATTTACATCATATATAATCTTAACTGTCCCTGCAGTTGTTGGCTGGTCGTATCTTCGAAAGAGAGAACGGCTATAGTAATGCGTTCAGTGCACCTTTACTCGTGCCACACGCGTTTCGGCAAAACTCACATTTCCTAAATGGATCCCCGGCGATCACAGTAAGTTGATAATCTCGTTTTTTTTCCGTTTCAAATTAAATATTTACGCTCCTTTGGACACTCCCGGGAATTATTCTGTGCTGATAATCAAATAGTTCTTTTTGAGAAATTGATTTTGGAGGTGCTTAACGTGATCTTTTTTGTCGATTCTTTCTCGATCGATTCTGCAAAGTCAGAAATTAGACATTTTTTCATTGTAATCATTTTTAATTACAGATTTATTTCGATAAGTAAAAATCTGCAAGCATTATATGACTTATTAACGTGCTCCAGTGTTTATATAGTTCAGCCGGTGGTTTAGAATTAATACAGTAGGCTATACCAGATCAGTAGCTTAGGTCATACTGGTTGTGCAGGAAGTAGAACGAGCTAGAAAATATCTTGTCCTGGGTTGCAGATGAAAGCCCAGAGCGCCGCACATAGATCTTTAGATGAGACATTATGATGGGTCATGTGCAGGGCAGGCTTGTGTTGTGCAGAGGGGTCATGTACAGGGCAATGCAAACAACAATGCAATGCAGAAAAAGTCGAAAGTCGCGTTTTGCTTTTCAAATTTCCATAAGTGTTTGCGTATAATCGGTTAATTTGAATTATATATATATATTAACGTTCAAATAAGTCATTCGACTTTATACACAGTCGATGGTAAGCATACATATAGGCTACACTCACACAGTTTAATGCTCGATTTTGTTTCTGAAACTTGTCGTCCATTTTAATCATTGTATGACACTTTCAAGATATTGTTTATATGCCATGCAGTCTCACATTACTCTAATGCTTAAATTAAATCACAGTGTGCTGAGAGGTTAATCATTTAATAATTGAATGTTTCTTTTTAAAGACCACGTTTATTATTCATGGATTTTGCAGTACCATATGAAAATCTTGGCATTGGATCTCCCAATGCAATTTCATGCTCAGGAACTTATTATTGAGTTTACTGCCATTTGTTACATGGTGCAATGCAATATTTGTGAAATTACCCAAATAAATAATTTTTTTCACACTGATAAAATCCTATATTTCAAACTGTTTCTTAAAATTTTTATTTAAAAGCTTGTATTACATGATAGATATATAGCCGAAATAATGATGAATAATAAGCTGTGGGTTAAAGTTGAACACTACTACTACAACTACTACTACAGCTACTACTACCACTATTAATACTACTACTACTACTACTGCTGCTGCTACTACTACTTATACTACTACTACTACTACTACTACTACTATTATTAAGACTACTACTTTTACTACTACTACAACAATTACTAGTAATACTACTAATACTTCTTCTGCTGCTGTTGCTACTGTTACTACTACTAGTACAACTACTTCAACAATTACTATTACTACTACTACTACTAGTAGTACTATTAATACTACTACTAATACTACCTCTGCTGCTACTACTACTACAGCTCTTACTACTACTACTACTAC
>JAOUQT010000016.1:11321891-11336630 GCA_025769995.1 Xyliphius kryptos | reverse complement strand
GTATTAATATTTTTACCAAGTCTGCCCTCCACATTAATTTTACAATACATCGCAGCAGACACGACACATTCTAGAGGGCGGTGTTGGAACAGCAGGCGAAAAACATCTTATTTTTTTGTTGATAAATGTTGTCCATTAACAATTACTTCGGTCTACAAATAAAACTCAAGAAATCCTGACTTGCAGTAAGCCAAAAAGTTGGCATAAAATGAGGCGCTTTAACTTGGTCATGTATAACCCATAATTTTTTTCGCCTATTACTATGCATATATCATGGCAAAAGAGTAAACGTTTTAGCTTTTAAATCAAATTACAATTAAATAATAACCTGCCAATTCTTTACTACAATAAATTAGGAGTATAATAATTCGACATTTTAAGAGATTCACAAGCCAAACAAGAATTAAGTATAATTATAGTACTTAGTTACTTATATCGAGGCAGCCTTAATAAACAACGAAATAAAAAATAGCCTTTACATTGTTCTACAACAATATTGTACAATCAGTCTTCTTGCTAAACGTGCTTATAGCTCTGAGAACACATCGTACATGTTAATGACCAAAATAAATCTATTAAGCTATATGGTACCTTAATGACGTTTTGTTGATTTTTAAAAAACAACGTGATTAATATAAAACTCAGTAAAATACGATCTATCTGCTTGTCTGCATTTGTATGTTTGGCTGTCCGTCTGTATCTTTTAAATGTTAAAAAGGGGGAAATACTATCATACAAAGTGTATTTGCCCGCGGGCGAATTTCCTCTCAAGTCTTTCAATAACTAGTTATTGAGCTTGGTGTGAAATCTAAGGCTATTTATGTGGAAAAGAAATTCATCGTTGCTCGCTCATCAATAACAGCTTGGCAGTGAACTATTGGGACGAGTCAAACGGGGGAGGTGAATCGAGGGTCAGGCTGTCTAACTAATATTAAAATGCAGCCGCTGCACAGGAGCTGCTGCCTCGAGTGGGTGGTTTAGGGCGTTTTCATCTTGGTGGGGGAAGACGGAACAAAAAGAGCATCATAGTATGAACTGGTCGGGTATCAAGGCCTGGATGACAAAAACGGAACAAATATTTATTTTACGTACGTTCTGAGCTCGGTACGTCTTAACAACTCTGGATTTTTTACGTAAATTAGTCTCAATAATTTGGTGCATGGTAAACCATTTCATGATCTAGGGAATGTGTTGACTATACGGATTGTGTTCGATGCGATGGAAAAAGTAACTTGTATTCTCAAAACCATGGCCTATTGGCGTCGAAACCCGTTTATATAATATAGAGGGAAGATATTAAGTCATGGACGTGCAGGTTATCGAGCGGTCATATGGTAATAACGTGCACAATAAAACCCCGGGGAACAACTGAAACTTATTTTTCATCTGTGCTGTCATGTGCTCGCTTTGTGCTAGGAGTGCTTTTGACTGAATATTCATGTGGGGTGCACCTTGGAACTTCAAGTGTGTGTGCGTGTGTTTACTTGTTTGTGTATGATTATAAAGCGATAAATATGGGTCACATGGGGCCATCCAGGGGTGCAGTTACCAACATTTTTTAATTGGCAATTTATAAACAGCTTTTTTGAAAACGATATAACTATATCATACATGGTATCAAAGTTTTCCAGAGGCTTTTTACAACCCAAAATTGCAATGACATGTAAGGAATTCGTTTTTTTAAACCACCAGTAGAAATCCCAAACACTAATTAACACACACAGTTATATACTGTATATGGGTTGGGTAACTTTTTAAGCTGATTTTTTTTGTAAAACAATCCAAATCATATGTAGTAACAAATATTGTCATCCGGCAATAAAATTATGCCATTATGCCATATTATAGCGCAAACAAAACCTAAAATGCTTAGTGTGGCTGAATTTTCATAAATATAGCATATATACACACACATCACTGGGTCAATAATTTGCAAAGCAACTAAATTTGGTATTACAATAATACAATGGTAACCAATAAACACTTATGCTTTAAATAGAGTTAAACAATCAGATATTTGTTGGTTGTCACTCCATACATGCATGGAACATGTATTTATTACAACAAATGATTACGTCATGTATTTATGTTTTTATTTTGCGTTAAATGTATGGTAATTATGTTTTGTACAGCAATTGTTATACTCGCTTTTATAGTATACGTAGGTGTTTTGTTGTTTGCTTAAAAAGAATAAACTGTAAACATGATAATAGCAACATCTATGTTTTTAAAGCAGAACTGTAAAATAGATCCAAGTTTCAAAATAGTTATTACAAATGGGTCACATCAAAGTTTGTGTTTTATTAGACCTAAAATAACTGCAGTGAATGGAAAACGCTCAGATTTCAAAAGAGTGATTAGGAAATATTTGGAGTCAGAAAAAATTTGGGAACCCTCCTCAGGACTGCAATTGTGGTACTAAACAATTACAGTTGGATTTGATTTTGTCACTGGCTTGTGTTTAACCTTTCTGCTTTCCAACATTTTTACTAGTTAGAAGTAACAAAAAAGCTAAAAGTAAGCAAATCACTAGTCAGTTATAAACCCATCCACCTTGATTGATGCAGGCCTAAAACATCATAGCCATTTTAACTACAAGAATTTACTATTCTTACTATTTACCATATGAGTAACTTCAAATGAACACCTTCTTATCCTTTAATACTGTTGTCATTTTAAATCAATTGCACTAATTTACGTTTATGTGTCACTCAAACAAGAGTGTTGTTTGCAGGTTTTGGCAAATGGGCCAAACATGTCAAAATGCATTATAATGAAGTGTAAGTGTAAGACTTTTAACACCATGCTTGTAGCTCACACACTAAAAGAAGGCTGTTTCTGAGAGTGTTCCAATACATACAAATGTACTCACTATTGGGCAAAGTTGTATGAGTATTACTTCTACATAAAGAGACAAAGGTGTACATGCAGATACAGACAAAAACACACAGCAACACACACAGACAGCAACACAGACAAACACACACAGCAACACATACAAACACACAGCACACATACCATTATACTGGTGTGCATTTTTAAAGTTTTACATTTTAAAAGGCTGCTCTATGCCCTAAGTGTAACCGTTCAGTTCATGGCAGATTATTTAACAAACAAACGTTTCTTTAATTGTCGTATGGGAATTAATGAAACATTTATGAGGGGGGGGGGTAAATGATACTTCTTTATGGTACACATTCCATCCGATCGCGGAAAAGCTTTCATCAGTGGTCTACCTGTTCTGTATCAAAGGAAGAATCTTAATTTAAAAAAAAAAAAAATAATAAAACAAAAACATTTTGTTTTGAAGATCAAGCTGAAGACTTTTCCCTAAATAGTTGTCTATATGTACCCTGTAGAACCGAATTTGTGTTCAAACAAAAATCACAAATACGTCTCTACAGGAATACATGGGCGACTTAAAAGCCACGAAATATAAGTCAATAACTTATAAACCAAGGACAATATCTCATACATATTTGGCACTTAATAAAATGAAACAAGTATTAACAACTTTTTAGAGGTATATGTTTATATACTTGTATATAACTACAAATAAAAATCTGTACATATGGTTAAAATATTTGATGTAGTCAGTTTATACATATGAACCATACTTTCTAGTGACTTCAGTTTCGGTGATAAACACCAGTTTAATAATAGCTAAAAAGCTGACATTAAAACTGACATCATCTATACTATACTCTTTAAAATAACTTTTTTGTGGTTCTTTTGGACAATGGTTCTATATTGAATCAAAAACTCTCATCGAAATATTTGAATATATTTAAGCCTTTTGCATATAAAATGTTTTTTTTTAGCTTAATGATATGTGTGGTTCTGTATAATACCTTTGGAAAAACACACACATTTATTATAAGCTATGAAATGGACTGTTTCGATGCAATCTAAAACCTCATGCAACACATTCTGCATCACTTGATTTCACTATGCAAATAACCTTTATAACTTATTAACTTACAAAAGAACCTTTACTACTGAAATAACTACTACTACTATTAACAACGATGACAACGAGTATGGTATTATCTAGTCTTATCATTACAAACGTTTCACTAGAATATTGTCATAACTTATCGTTATTTATTTTGCGGTGTCCGTTGGACTAAGAATGATTTCAGCAGTCAAATTTAAAACTATTCCTTAATTGTAAAATGAAAACTGATTTTATGTAATGATTTAGCAATATTGTTTCTCATCACAGCCATATCAGGCTACTTTAAATCTTGAGGGAGAGCAAGAGAAATAGAGAGAGAAAGAGAGAGCGGGAGAGAGCGTTGAGAGAGAGATAGAGAGAAATAGAGAGAGCAAAAAAGAAAGAGATAGAGAGAGACAGAGAGAGAGAAGGAAAGAGAGAGAGAGATTTTCTACACAATGGCGGAAAATTAAACGTTTCTCTGAAAAGCTTTGGTTCCTTATCCGGGGCTGCTTCGAATACTTCTATTGGCCCACGGCGTCACGTGGTCAAAGTAACTTTACAGGGTTGCTCGCTAGTAGGAGGGCTTTATGGAGCAGAAAAACGCCAAAGCTAGAAAAATTATTTCCCACTCCAGAAATTAATGATCATGAGCTCGTATTTGATGGACTCTAACTACATCGATCCGAAATTTCCTCCTTGTGAGGAATATTCACAAAATAACTACATCCCTGAACATAGTCCCGAATATTACGGCCGCACCAGGGACGGTGGCTACCAACATCACCACCAGGAGTTGTACCCTGCGCGGGGAAACTACCAGGAGCGCCAGTATAACTGCGCCAGCATCCCCGAGCCTGATGCTCAAAGAGGACATGGACTACCTCATTCGGGCCACCTGCTCGGGAAAGGACAACCTGTCTCGTGCGAGCCCCCTCAGTTGCCCCTTTCTCCAGCAACTCCGCCGGCTGCCACATCAGCCTGCAACCAAGTCACACCGGAGCATCCCAACAGCACTGTATCGGCCAAGCAACCAGTCGTTTACCCGTGGATGAAGAAAATTCATGTCAGCACCGGTATGTAACTTGTGCCACAAAGCTCTTCCCTTCTTCCTAACTCCCTCTCGCTCGCTCGCTCACATACACACTCTCTATATCTCAGTGTCTCACTCCCCTTTTTTACCCTCAATCGCCTGGCCGGCCTCTGCCACGATAGGATAGAAGCCTTTGAAATGGCACAATTGAGGCGGATTTACGACTAGGCATTGGTAATTACACCCGCCATAAATTTTATAGCCGAGGTATACTCTAGGCAGTTGTATCGCCATGTGGATCGCAGTGTTATGTATGTGTGTGAGAGGGGGGAGACTTTAGACTGGCTGATGACAGAACTGATCTTTATTGTGTTACATTAATAATTCAAACTGGATTCAGTGAGAATTTAGGTAGTATTACTTACTGCGACATAATCACTAAGATATAGCTAACCCTCACCACCAATCCCACTCTGTCACCGTTTCTTTTCAGACACGCTTGTTTACCTACTACTTCCTTGCTGCCTTTTCTTTTCTTTCTGTCTTCCATTCCCCTCTCCTCTTTCTAGTGAACTCTAGTTACAATGGAGGGGAGCCCAAGCGGTCTAGAACTGCTTACACGCGCCAGCAAGTCTTAGAACTGGAGAAGGAATTCCACTATAATCGCTACCTAACACGGCGAAGACGTATCGAGATCGCACATTCCCTGGTTCTCTCCGAAAGGCAGATCAAAATTTGGTTTCAAAATCGACGAATGAAGTGGAAAAAAGACCACAGACTGCCCAACACCAAAGTCAGATCCACAACGTCCGGCATGTCCTCCGGCTCCAGCACAGGTTCATCAGCTGGAGTTGTAGCCGCTACTTCGACCAGTAACACGATGGCATCCAACGAGGAGCTCTCTGGATCCGAGCGAGCAGAGGACATTACGAGGTTATAGAAGAACGAACTATTCCACACAGGAAAGGAAAAATACCCGCCCAAAATGACTGCTTTATTTATATAACATAATATTATATATTTTGTTTTTTTTCGTAGGTTGTGCGTTTGGAGGGTTTGCTCTGAGTCCACAGTTATATAAAATGCATGTTATATAGCATGGATTATTGCGAATACCTATCATTTTTTACGCGAAACAGGGTTTAATTTATCTGCTGACAAAAGATATGTTTCTTCAAGATACAATTGGATTTTGGACGAGGTACGTTTGGACACAATTATTTACATGGTAACTAGGGCCTTTCGGTGCCCTACTGCCAAGGTGGCGTGCACAAATATTCTGTTTATTCCACACTACAAACCGAGGGACACTGTTTTATACTGAAAAGTAAAATATTATCAACAATAGCAAACCTATTTCAACTTCTTTAAAAACATCGAACTATGGGTTGTGTCGTATAAAAACGTTTAATTCGTTTATTTAATTAACTTTTGTTGTAATGGCGTTGTTTACCAGATTATTGTGAATGCAATAAAACGAGTTTAGTGTATTTGTGATAATACGATTGGTCAATAAAAGTGTCCAGTAGTTTTAAATAAGCTTGGCTGAATTTTCTCAATGTGTAGTCTTTTGTTTATAGAAGTAATACGATAAACTTAAGATTAGTACGTAAGTAAAAACGTGCCTTAAACCTATGGTTTGGGTTAATGACAGATTTTTTTTGCGACATTTTATTTATGTTCTTATAAAGAAACGACATCCCTGTCTGTTTTGAGGCTTTATTGTGCAATTAAACTGTTTTCTCGGACCAAGTATAAACAGTTTATTACATATAATTAAAATATAGGCACCCAGTAATTAGTTTAATGAATCATACACACTCTCTCAATCACCTTTACACACTTGGATTAATTTGGTATTTTGCATAATATACGGGTCTTTTTGTCCTGAGCTATCGGGTTACTAAAGTATACACATGAGCATTTTTTCTTTAAAGCTTGGACGTGTCCATTTTGCTGCAGGACACAAATGAAAAACGTAATTTAAACTTATTGTTTTAACATAAAAGTACTGAATAATTTGTAGCGCACACAGAAGGTGTGTACAGTTTGAGGGTATTAAATTAGGATAACGGGAGAGATACTTAGTGTGTGGTCATTTACCAGTTAACTAAATTATGGTAAATGCAGTTGAATAATTGTCATAGTCAAATAAATTTAAATAAATGGTACAAATAAAAGCTGCTTTCCACAAGTAACCAATGCAAAGTATATGGCCCTTAAAGCGTACTTTCTACTTGGTCTGCAGGTTTTCAACAAGCTTGGGTTTAGCTTTAAAAATAGCGCCTAGTACCAACGTTATACACTCCACACGAATAAATTATTAAAAGAAAAATTCAGGAATACACGCTGTTTGTGAACTTTAAGCTGTTAAAGTGCACTTTAACTTGCACACATTCCAAATGCAATTCTAGTTGGACTGTTTGATTACCAAATTCGTCGTTTTGGGTTTAAGGATGTACATTGCCATTTCGTTTATCGGTAAAAAAAAAAAAAACAAACGCGGATTCACACAAATAACAAACTGGTTTGATTAATAGTAAATCGTCCCGACTTGAATGAAGCTTATACAACAGCTCGCTATGTGGGGGGCTGTGAGGCACAAAGGAAAGAGGTATTCTAGCCCATCGATCATCTGCGGCACCAATAGTCATTTGTGATGCATTGAAGTTGAACATAGGTAGGCCTACTCCAAATTAAACACAAAATGAAAATAGGATTTCAAAGAGATATACTGTACTAAACTAAGCGAGTGAAATAAAAAGTGCAGAGTCCGACTACCGTTTTCTGGCCTTACCATGACTTTTTGAAACCACTGCAAAAGCAGAGCAATCACAGTTTTCGGAAATCATGTGTGAATAACGTAAAGTAAAAGACGTTCGTGCCTAAATTGCAGCATCCCCGCAACCCCGCAATTTGAGATGCTGTCGCCTCCATGGTGCGAGGCTGAAAGGTTATTTTATTGAAGTTTGGGCCAAAACTGACAAGTCGAGTTCACTCCGGGGGCATATTTTCTGTTCCATTAGCTGCATTTCAGCTGGGGTTGGCCGACCTTCCCAGCCTTTGACCTGACTTTATCCTTAAACGGTGAGTTCTTGGCCACATTAAAGCAAAATAAACAAATATTTTATCGATGGAACTTGACTCGCTGTGAGTAAAAAATAATTAATTAATTACTTGATTTTTTTAGTTAATTAATTAATTAATTTAGAATGAAAAGTAGTATAATCACTGGCTGTTTGTATGAAATTGTTACATTTCTTCGATTATATTATCAGCAACATACTCTGGTTAGTAAATAAAATGCCGTTCACAAGCGAAATAATAAAAGGTGACTGCGCGTTACCTGTACGAAAGTGGACATATTGATTGGATTAGAGGTGTGACAAAGATCAGGAGAAGGTCAGTATTGTTCCTTGAATCTGATGTTTGTCTCCATACATTAAAACTGTAAAGAGTTCTTTCTAATTTAATTACTTCCCTGGGAATGCTATTTAACTACAGGGCTTGGTGGGTTGTGCATTTGTGGATGACGCGAAAGTTTGATTGTCCAAAAGTTAGACGTGGAATTAAAGATTAGAGAAGGACAAAATGCTTCCAAATTTCAAATAAAAAGACTACAGAACTACCAATTACCAATTATGTAAATTACAAGCTAAATAAATTTGACAGAAAACATTGAACAGTACACATCATTCACTGAATCGAACCAAGTTTTCCGTATTAGAAACATCCCAAGTAGGAAAGGAGCTCAGTGTTTGCTTCATAATTTGCCTTATAATTTGAGAGCTCGGAAACTCAGCAAAAAATAATGAATGCAAAATAGCTAAATAGAATTCACAAAAATGAATTCAAAAAATGACAAAAACAAGAACTTACAAATTTGGTATCTAGAACCTATTTGCATATTTAAAACAACGTTACAGTTTAGATTTTTATAAAATATAGCTTTTATTTGTTCTTCCCTCACGATTCTGCTGTCTCACGTGTATATTATTTTTAATCAAGTCAAATTTAATTGGGAAAAGCAAAAACAATTTTTTTACGTTTTAAAAGCCGCAGACAGAATTAAATATATTTGGAGCGTTTAAGACCAAATTGCCGATGGCGTTGTTTACAGCCCTAAGAGAACAGCGTTTCTTTAAATTCAAAATCACATATTAAATCAATATAATACAAGAACTTAAACACAACAAAGATAAAAACAATCAAAATAGAATCTCCTTGTTTCTCAAAAAAATATACGACAATATTATTTTCAAGCTTGTAATACAACGACTTTATAAATTCCATTTTTACAATCTATTTTTGATTCTTCTTACAGCAGTAAGTGTTAAAACGGTTACATCCACGGTTACCTTTAATCAGTTTCTGAACTGCGGCTAAACAGCGTGGTGTTCAGTATTAGGGCATATCCCAGCGTTTATAGAAAGAAAGGCAGGTAACACACTGAAAGAGACAAACACTTGTCTACAAATTTACGACAGGGGCAATATTGCCAAATCACAAGTCTTTTTACTTTGTATGAAATAAACAAATTTTAATTTTCGTTTGGATATATTGGAAAAATAAATGTTTATTTATGTGAAGTACTTTATAAAACGCGAATGGTGTATCATTAACCCGTCATGACTACTAGCTAACACAGCCTTGATGAGCTTTGTTCAGAGGTCTTGACCTTTAACCCTTTACACTTTGTCTGACCCAAAAGTGGAGTCTAGCCAGACATGAAAACAAAAACAAGCGCATTAAAAGCAAAAAATGGAAATAATTATTTTAGGTTATTTCAGCAATATTACACATTTTAATTACGATTATATTGTGGCATAATATACATTTAACTATTATTATTATTATTATTATTATTATTATTAGTAGTAGTAGTAGTAGTAGTATACATGGTTACAATTTTATAAATTGTATATATACACAATAATAGCTATAATTGTTACCCCAGAAAGTAGAGTACAAGATGCAGAGGACAGGGTGAGGTGCCGCAGTGACCCCAAAAAAGGGAGAAGCTGAAAGAAGACGACGACGACAATAATGACAATAATTATACTATTTATTACAAGTGGTAGTTTTGGCCACTACATTTATATTGACAATCTTTTCATTTTATTTCCTTTTTGCTGTATCATTTCTATGTCTTTCACAGGACACATTTTACAGTAATTGATTTAGAGATGCTAAATTGCATTGCCCCTTACATGTTAAGAAATGTGCTTTGCAATAGATTGGCGACCCATCAGTGACTTTCAACCCTCTTAAGCCCAATGCACCATCTAAGATCATAAAGCAGTTATCAAGATGAAAAAATAAATAAATGAACGAATAAATGAAAACAAATGTCTACATGTTTTTGTTATTCCTGCGACAACTTAAACAGGTTGGTTTCAGTTAAAAACGCACAATTGATTAGTCTTTAATTTCTAAGTTCTGAAGTCAAAATTTATTAAGAGTGAAGTTGTTTCATATTTGGTTTGTGCATTAAACAAGTAACTGCCGTTAATCTTCTGTAAACACAGGCTACTTAGAGTTCAGTCATGAATCACAGACTTCTTCATTAACACTGTGCTACATGCTGCAGTGTAGACACCAAGGTTGGGATCCCAAACTGAACTCGAAAAATGGAAAGCACATTAAGTTTTGACGTTTATACTTAGCTTTAGATAAACTGTTAACAGAATATTGTGTACGAATAAACCCTTTATTAATTCGTTTCAATAGATTACAGTTACCAATGTCTGGATATTCATTTCCATCCCCAAAAATTATATAACTCTTGTTATTTGAAATTGTCTAATGTCTAAAATTCTGCCACACTATGTTGACTAAGCCGTGTGTTGTGTCATACACATTAAACCCGAATCAAAGATTGTGTTCAGAACTTTATCAACCTCCGTAGTTACTAGAGAAATAACTTTTTATATCATTATGGTTGCACAGTTTTACATAAAATATCCCATATTATTCCGCCGCAATTTAAACACCATTAACCTAAAAGATCCTTAAACAATTATGAAGCAAATACTCAATATCAACTTCGAATTGCACGCTTTAAGCTACATTGCTTGGCATGTGGCCTTTGTGGGGACCGATGGGGTGTCTGCGATGTGACTAAACAAATGTGGTCACGAGCAGGTCAGGAAACGCGCTGCTGCGCCTTCCGATCAATTTTACTTTTCACCAAGAATAAATTAAGAGTAGCATTTTTAACCAACAAAACTATTCGAAACACTGAATTGCATCCATATCACGTGAGTAATAAGGAGTGAACTCCCCTGATTTAGCTCAAAATACATGCACAGTCAAATCAGATGAGGATCCCCAGCACACAAAAACCGCAGTTTTCTTTTGAATTTAGCAACACATTTGCTAAATTGAGCTAATTATTTGTTGTGAATTTCGTTATGTGTACTATACAACGCGAAGACTGTGACATTTCAAGTACCATTGTTTACAGCAACACCGGTTACCTACGCGATAAATCTCATCTCCAGTAAGACAGGTCAATTTGTATGCATCGTTTCTAACGGCCATCTCCTCCACTCATTAACACACAATCTACCTAACTGTGTATAGGCCCATCACCTCATGTCTTCCACGAAAGTCGATTAATTGCCGATTTCAAATGAGAAGAGTATCGCCAAATAGCATCGCCAGTGATTTGAGGTGAAGAATAAAAACAAAAGCAGTGCGATACGTTTCTTCTAAAACTGAACAGCTTAAACTCTTCACTAGTGGTCAAACAGGTCGGCCACTATTGCCAAGAACTAAACGATTTTAATACAGATCATGACAAAACCAACGACTTAGTTAACGTAGTCATATCAGCGTTTTAAAACCCTTTTGCTGAAAACTTCACTTTTGCTAAAAATGCCTAAAGACTGAGGGCTTTATCGATGTTTTATGCAGCTGAATCTGTCAGCAACCACAAGAGCACATAAGCTAAGGAGGACTTATAAAAGGGTTTGACACCCGGAGCGACCGGCGCGCTTTTGCAAGAGAAAGAAAAATGATTTATTGTCGGCTTCGCGGTTCAAACAGAGTTCACAGAATTGTAGTACTCTGGCGCAGGCGCTGAGTTATGGTCTCTCTGAGCCAGTACATCAAAGATCCCTTTCAGATTCGCTAAGGGACTCGATGGTGTGAGCACTGGAACACAGTTACCTTAATTAGGAAATTCCCATTACAATTTGCTTTGAAACAAAACAAAAACAGCTTTGCCTCTATAACGCACACGTATGACACCACCGTTCAGTTAGGCCAGTTGGACTACAGACCACCATTATTCATTTTAATAATAATAATAGTAATAATACTACTAAGATTATATACCATTGACCCACAAAAAGAATCTCACTGACTATTCTTTTGCGTTCATGGATCGAGCTGGCCAACGCGCACTTGAGCGCAGCAATTTTTCATGTCAGTGGCGCTGTAGTTTGGTGGCGGCCGGACTTGTAATATGCATAGTGAAAGCGTCTATTTGACACGCTTTGTGACAGCAATTTAGTGAACAGTAAATGACAAATCGTTTTTAAAACAAGATTGATTTATCAGTTAGATGTTTGAAAGACAAATTGGCAACTTCAATTCGAGCATTCGAGCATGACGTTAAATGCACAGATAATGTAGATCACGATTAATTAATAAAAAGTTTGGTGAAACATGAAATTATTGTGGTGTAGAAAATACTGAAGAAAATTCAAAAAGTTGTGAAATGAAGTGCAACCTGACAGCTGATCACAATAAAGGCCATGTTACCTAAAAAAATCCGACTCGTCCAAATCAAAGAATTCTTACACATTTGCTTCTCTATTATTTGAAGCACATTATTAATGGTCCAGAACATTAGCACAGCTATTAAACGAATACACAAATGGTAGAAGGAGAGTTATTTTAAAAAAAACGTAACATGTACGAAAAATGGGTATGTGTTCTGAAGAGAAATTTATTATAACTATATATTTTAAAAAAATAATATGTGGCCTAATTGGTATGTACTTGTTTTAAACCTAATGCATTGCATTTATTACACTTTAAAGGTTTAGATATTCACATAATGGATACATGTAACCAAAATTAGTTCAAATATGTTCTGCATAAGTGTTTTCCTTCAGTTTATGTTCAAAATGCGTTTTAAACATCATCGTTGCTTTTAGTAATTTAGTTGTGGTTTTATTGGCATATTTTAATTCATGATTTTTTTTTTTAGTTCTGATGATAAGAAAACTTAAAGGCTGTATGAAATCATTATTTATTTATTTATTTATTGTGCAAGGACTCATCACCGTAAGACTGAATATTTTATGATCACGTATTTATTGGCATATGTTAATATTATTGATATATTTATTATTATATTTACAAAATATGGACACAATTTTTGTTAATAGTCTACAAATTGAAAATAACTAATGCTATTATTACGTACATTCTATCATGTTGCCTGCACTATAGGTTATTCTGACATAAACTACACTGGAAGGGGTGGGAAATAAATGGTTATTTATTGCATATTTATTACAAAGTCCTAGCTTTTTTTTTACACAGTTGTAAAAATAAAAGCATACGCGATATAATAGAGCTCTATTTAAGTCTATACCTACCGCAACTGTATCAGAAATTTATTATTGCTTTCTAACGAGTTAAATTGATCATAAAAGCAAAGTTTCTACTGGTGAAATCCACTGCTGAAAAAGAGCTAATTGGCACGTACTCCAACTTTGGTCTCCACCGTTTTCTTTCTCATTACTATCCCGCCCTCAGTGAACATGTTATGGAGTAAAGCATTCCCGCTTCTTCCACGGGTTAATCATTAATAACGATAAGTACCAGGAGACAGCAGCAGGTAGACGGAGACGGCGTTCTCTTCCAAAAAGAGGTTGCTCGATGTCTCGTTCCAATTGGGTCTCATTCCTCGCACACGCCCACTGGGTATAGGGTCGTCACGTGACCAGATTTCAACAGCGTGGTTTAATTGATTGGATATTCCGCGCATTGATTGATTTTTAAAGCCAGACCAATTAATAAAACTCACCACAAACGTCATCAACTTGGGTTTCAAAATGCAAACGATGTAAAAGTAACGTGGCAGTTTTAAGGCTGTTTCAAATCAGTCCACCAGCAATTCTATTTATCTGCAAGAGGACGGTTCTAATTATGACCATTATGCGCTCAGATGCAAATGGACCAAAACAATAATATTGTTTCAAATTTAACTATAGTTCAGAAATATACGCTAAATGATTAACATCATATTATAATTAGTATAAGCATAAAAATCACGTTTGCGCACAAACATTAAGTGTTCCATGTGGTAAATGTGTCCATTTATCCAGGAGGGCATTTGTGAGATAAGACACCAAAGCTGGTTAAGAGAGTCTGGCTCATAACCTTTAAATAAGATTTTTAATGGGGTTGCGGTTATGGCTTTGTGCACAAGTCAAATTCTTCATCACCAGATCAACCTAAAAAAGTTTAAAATCTCAGTTTGTATGCTAGGCCAGAGAAGGTTTGGAGCTCTGTAGTTCCTCAGTAACAGAGTATTTGTGACCTGGTAAACACACACAGGACCGGGCACCAATCTAAAGCTATCCATCAGCAAGTTTTTTGATTGTGGGGAGGTAACCGGAGAATCTGGGGGAAATACACAGGGAACATGAAAACTACACTTGGGATTGGAACCTGTATCCCCAGCTCGAAAAGGCAAACATGCTAAACCCAGATTTATAAAAATGAGGGGGGGTGCTTTAACCCCCCC
>JAOUQT010000016.1:11307752-11321791 GCA_025769995.1 Xyliphius kryptos | reverse complement strand
CCGGAGCATCCCAACAGCACAGCCTTGGCCAAGCAGCCAGTTGTTTACCCATGGATGAAGAAAATTCACGTCAGCACCGGTATGTAACTTATGTGTAGTGCCCAAAGCTTTCCCTTCTTCTTAACTCTCACACACTCTCTCTCTTCGTCTGCCTCGCTCCCTTTTTACCCTCATTCGCCTGACCGGCCCCTGCCATGATAGGATAGAAGCCTTTGAAATGGCACAATTGAGGCGGATTTACGACTCGGCATTAGTAATTACACCCGCCATAAATTTTATAGCCGAGGTATACTCTAGGCAGTCGTATCGCCATGTGGCTCCTTGCGCTGTGCCTGTGTGCGAGAGGGAGGGAGTGTTGGGGAGAAACAGCTAAGCTTTATTGTATTGCATTAATAATTCAGACTAAATTTAGTACGAATGTTAGCTTCATAACTAACAGCTGCTTAAGTTCTTAGATATATCTATCACCCACCAATCCCTCTCTAACGTCACAAATTCTTACCAAACACGCTTGTTTACCCACACCTTCCCTCGCTGCTTTCTTTCTTTCTTTCTTTCTTTTTTCTTTCTTTCTTTCTTTCTTTCTTCTTTTTCTTTCTTCGTTCCTGTCTTTCTTTCTTTTCCCTCTGCTTTACCTCTTTCCAGTGAACTCTAATTACAATGGAGGGGAGCCCAAGCGGTCTAGAACTGCTTACACTCGTCAGCAAGTGTTAGAACTGGAGAAGGAATTCCACTATAATCGCTACTTAACGCGACGAAGACGTATCGAAATCGCGCATTCCCTGGTTCTCTCCGAAAGGCAGATCAAAATTTGGTTTCAGAACCGCCGGATGAAGTGGAAAAAAGATCACAGGCTACCAAACACCAAAGTCAGATCATCATCCTCTGGCATGTCCTCTGGCTCAAACACATGCTCATCCACAGGGGTTGTTTCGGCCGCCTCGACAAGTAACACCATGGCTGCCAGCGAGGAGCTCTCCGGATCCGAGCGAGAGGATATTACGAGGTTATGAGCGAACTATTTTATCGGAGAAAAAGAAGGAAACAGCTCAAAATGACTGATTTATTTATATAACAGGATATATATTTTTTGCTTTGGTTTTTTTTCACTTTGTTATATTTTATTTTATTTAATTTTTATAGATATCTTGTGCACCGGAAGGGTTTGCTTTAAGTCCACAGTTATATAAAGTGCATGTTATATAGCATGGATTTTTGCGAATACCTATTACTTTTACGCGAAACAGGGTTTAATTTATCTGTGAAAACAGGATGTTTAACTCCAAATAAAAGTGTTTTTAGACATGGTAGTCTATGGACACTATATTCATGCTATCGAGGGCCTCTATGTCCAGCTGCCAAGGTGAAGTGCACAAATGTTCTATTTATTTCACACGCGAGACTGAAGGAAGTTTTTTTATACTCTATATCAAAAATAATATTGACAATTCCGGTAAACCTTGAACGTATTTGTTAATCTGAGAACAACATGCTGTGACTTGTGTCGTATGAGAAGGTTAACATTTTTAATGAGCTTTTACTTTTGTTGTGATGGCGTTGTGTTTAGATTTTTAAACCAGATTATTGTACGATGCAATACATTGAATTTAGTGTATTTGTGATAATATTGGTCAATAAAATTAAATGTCTGTTAGTTTTACGTAGGTTTGCTGGGTGAATTTATTCATGTGTAGCCCTTTGTGAACTGGATTTTCGCGCCCATAAAGGGACTATGGACATGCAATGCAATCTAAAGTCATTGGTTGTTTCAATTTGTTTCAAACAAATTGATTAAATATAACTGCGGGTCTATATATTAAAATGTAGACATTTAAAACGATAACTTGATTAAGTAAATATCTAATACTCGGATATGGCGTCAAATGATTCCTAGCATTGCATGCAGTTTATAAAAAAATAAACTATTTATTAAATCGGGAAAGTTCCGTCCCCCGTTG
This sequence comes from Xyliphius kryptos, assembly GCA_025769995.1. Classification (NCBI taxonomy): domain Eukaryota; kingdom Metazoa; phylum Chordata; class Actinopteri; order Siluriformes; family Aspredinidae; genus Xyliphius; species Xyliphius kryptos. The sequence goes on along the minus strand of JAOUQT010000016.1, from coordinate 11,319,833 downwards.
TACAATGTGCTGTGTGACTGAACAGGCAAGAGTTCCCTATCATACATTCGATTAGCTTGGCATCATTTTATTTTTTTAATGAGAGTCTTAACCTTAATTTTGTTACTGAGCATAGTTTCTAAATAAAAGTTGAGAAATAAATAGACCCAATGTCCCACGTATATTCCTCCACAGCACTATATTAATATATACAGATTAGCCTCCTATTTGGCTGTTATGTATAGCAATTTGTTTGTTGTTATGTTTTTCTTTTTGCCCATAAAATAAGACTAAAAATGTTAAATAATGTATAAAGTAAAAGTTAAAACAATGCAAAATCTATAAGCTAATATTAACTCAGTTCCCATAAAATATCCGTATTTAATCCAATTGTAATTTTGGTGCTGGCTCACACATAGCTAATTGTCACCGTGAAAATACTATGTTATGAACTGTAATGGCAAGTACACGCGCATCTTGTATATATTTCACAGTGCATTTTGTATAAATAATATTTATTTTACAAGTTTATCATTAATCTTTGATCTTTCTTTGACCAAGACGCGACCAGGCGTTGTGATGTTGTTATTTTACACTGTGTTAACAAACAATATGCTGTTTATGCACACTTGAAGCATTACAAATTCTTCGGTTGCCGGAAATTATTATCAATATGTCTATGGTGTTTATTTCGTTAAATAGTGACACTTATTAGTCTATAGAGGTAACTTTATAATCTGTTCAGAATCTAAGAGCTCGTCTCCGAGAAAACACACAGACAACATGTCTCATTTCTTTGTGTCAACAATATAGGGATATTTAAAAGACGAAGATTAGGAATTGTTTCATTGCTTATTTTAATTAAGAACAGATTCACCTGAAAAACGTTAAGAGGGCTATCGGCCTCTCCACTGACCAACTGACAGAAAAGATCCACAGAAATAAGAAACGGAGTTGATTAATAGTAAATCACTCTCACTTGAATGAGGAATATACAAGGGCTTGCTAGGTGGGGGGCTGTGAGGCACAAAGAAGAGAGGTATACTAGACCATCGATCATCAGCTACACCAATAGTCATTTGTGATGCAGTGTGGCTGCACATACTATACAGAAAGTGTGAAAAAATTTCAACGTGATTTTGTGGATAAGGATGAATGCAAAGTCGGCATGCTGAATTTTGATTATCCTGACATGGCTTAAACTTTTAAATAGAAGTTAAATCCGATGGCCCGGCACTGAATTCACTGACCATTATGTTGGTGGACAGCGAAGAGAAATGAAAGTTCCCCGCACGCAACATCCCGACAAGCTTATTCGACAGCCTGTCGCCTCCATAGCGGGAGGCTGAAAGACTAGTTTGTTGAAGTTTTGGGCAAGTCTTAGTAATCGAGTTAACGTTGGGGACGCATTTTCTGTTCAGATAGCCTTGTTTTGACCCAACGTTTTTTCACGCTGTGACCTGCCTTTATATTATAAAGTGTACCCCTTGTGTGCCCTCATAAGATTCTTTAGTTTTAGCAAGTAGCTAAACTATATTGATGTTACAACGGAAAAGGTCTTTCGATTTCAAAAGAAGCGGTAAAATTTCGAGGGACTTCTGCGCTGACGTGCGAGTAGCATATCGGTTAATGTTGGGTCCGACAGATTTAGCGTAACTCTATCTATGTGAAGTTTTTTCTGGGTTTTCAATTTCTTTTAACAGGGCGGTGCAATGATGGTTGTATTTCCACTTCATGGTCAGTGTTCCGAGCTACCAGGGATAAAGAAGTTACTGAAGATGGATGTTGATTCTTGTGGCTGTATACTTCTGTTCACAACCGGTTGATGCTCAGATTACACCCATTAAACAGTTGAAAGTTTTTAAAACCAATTTCTAAAGCTATAGCAACTACTTTAGCTGAATGCTGAAAAAGCTCATAAAAACCCAGTTTAGTGCCTTCTTTAGACATTTGGATAAAGAGTCACTTGAAACTGAAATGTCACTCTTAAACGTAAAATATAAAGAAACATGGAATTGTAGTCCTGCCTAGTTATATAGACTATCATATGTTTGCTTAAGTTAATATTTGCCACTACTTTACTATTCTGTGTGAAGAATAACACTTAGGTGTAACTAAAAGTTACATTTAAAAATATAAAAAATATTGAATATATTACATTACAAAAGCCTGTATATTATTTGTTTATTATATGATTTAATATTATAGTTAAAACAAGTAATCAATTAATGATCAGTTTGCTTTGAATAGACAATAATATAGTAGAGGATATGGACCAATTCGGCTAACATACAGAGTTAACAAGAACAAATGGAGTCTCATCAACACAAAGAACAATGTCCTTCATATCGCCATGCATACTGCAGACTCTTAGACTATATACGTTTATATTACAGACTCTTGTATATCACATATTTACTAATATATGACATGACATCTTACAATGCAAATAGTTTCACAAGAATGCAGACCAAATATACAGTTATATATAGTTATATATACAGTTATTTATATACAGTTCTTATAAAATAAAGGTTTTTATACTTAGACCAGACTATAACAATAGACAAACATTTTATAAACACTTTTTAAATGTTTTATATTAATATTTATATTTTTATATTAAGCCATGCATTCACCATTATGTATACATTCTAGACATCAGTGTAAAATTGTATTTCTTCTTGTGAGTGTTTTTTTCCCCTTAAACATAATTAAGCTGGCGTTGAAAGATTCCACTGCTTAGCATTGTTACAAGGTGGTCTGTGTAAACCAAGTCATGGCAGCCACACAAAGAAAGCCTAAAGTTGAAGCAGAGGTCAGCTCGATATTTTCCTACTGTCCTACAGTCTTTCCCACGTCTATTAGATCTACACATATTTCTAGTCAGTTATCCTAAAATTAAGATATCCCATGTCTTGGCAAGAAATTGCCTATAACACATTTTGTTTCTGAAATTGTATATCTCTGTAGTTCATGGCAAGAGATGTTCTCACATCCAATCTCCATAGTCTTTGTTTGTAGGTCTTGCCCCTTAACCCTTGCACTTGCCATGACCTCAAGAGCTGAGCCTAAAAAACCTCTGTACAGAAAAACAGATTTTAACAACAATAATAAAAAACTAATAATAAAAATAACAATAACAATAAAAAAATCATTATCATCATCATCATAATCACCATAATCCTTACCATATCTCATATTAGGAAAATAACCAAAACATGGTTTTATTGATAAATGCGGACCCATTTGTGAATATTGAACTTCATCCATTCAAATACAAAAACTTCGTAATCAATATTAATGTACATGTATATGCATGAGATGGATCAGATAGCAGTGGATCTAATACAGAAACAACAGACACATTGATTAACTAACTGTATATTACCATTTTATCCTTCTCACAACTGACGACACGCACATTGTTTTTTTTTGCAAACAATGTTCAAATACTAACATTTAGATATTCATTTTTAAGCTAATCTGCATACTTAATCTTCAGTTTAGTGCAGTCAGTTTTAAACTTTCAAAGTAGAAAATTATCATCAAATTCTAGATAATACATCTAATAACTTTCTTGTGTCATTTTGAGTGAAATCAATTTCCAAAAATAATGATTTCCAGTCATGAAATCAAAGTGGCATTGTGTTCTTACCATTTTAATATTAAGTTAAAAGTTAATTGTAAAAATACATTCTGTTATTACACAACCTAATACTTCAATAGCACAATTCATTTAAAATAGATTTTTAAAAAAGCATACATAAATTTTAGAAAAAATAAAATAAAATGGCAATATTACAACTGCATCTAGTAAGTTGCACCCTATCTATTTCTCCCAGTACTGAAAGGGGTATTTGGAGTGTTTTAATGAATTTGCAGTGAGAAAGAGTGATGATAATTTAAAGTGTTATGTCATCTCTAATACATTAGGGTTTTTATGTCAGAAAAACAAATCTAATACAGAGCAAAACTATGACATGTTACACATACTAGGCTATATGATAATTCAAACCTAAATAGAATTTCTCTGACCAATTATGGTATAGACTGAAAAGTGTCTTGTCTTACAATAGTGCAAATATATTCTTGTCTTAGTTGTTTGACCTTTAATGTACACAGAAAAAATAATAGAAAATCTCAGGAAACTGAAGACTAATCATATAGATTCCTATTATAACCACATGACCTTAAAGACATTTAGGCATTTTAATTTATTGCATAATGAATTACATTGTTATCCTTGTATAACTTTCATTACTTTAAAAAAAAACACTACTTTCAACTGCACCTCAGGGTGCGCTTACCATTGTTAATGCCATCCTGCTAAACATGAATATCGATGCAATCCATTATAGAATACACAACAGGTCAGTGAGATTATTCACTTATTATCTTCTGCTTAATCTATATAGGGTCGCGGGTCAGCCTGTGACCACCCGGCAACTCTGTATGCAAGGGCAGGAACGTCCCTCGACAGGGCGCCATTCCCTTGTATAGAGACACTTCTAACAACTCTAACCTAATGCGCATGTCATAGGAATGTGTGAGGAAACCAGAGCACCCGAAGAGAACCTGAACTGGGAGAAGATGCAAACTTAACACTTGTCCCACCCAGTGATTAAACTCAGGTCCTATTTGCTGTTAGGTGCTCACTACTCACTGCAACACAATAAAGCCACACCGAGATTATGCTCTATGAGTGATTTACAGAATAATATATTCAGTTTGAATAGAAAGTTATTTCAGTACCTTAAGCCAAAAATATGTGTAATCTGCCCATCATCCTTTTATGTGTCTTTATAACATGCCATTTTAGATTTATGACGGCTCTTTTCTTAGAAGGTTTTTCACTGAATTTTGGAGCTACCCGTGTAGAGTGTGTAGGTTATCCCAGGTTTTCTCTGGGTGGCCTGGTTTTCTCCTACAATCCAAGGACATGCTATAGGCTTATTGGTGTCGCTAAATTGCCCCTGCTGCTGATATGGGATTGGGATGCACAGTCTGTGCAGCCAAACCATGCGAAGCAATGACAGCACATAAAATGACATGACTTAAATTTAAGTTAAATGCAAACAGAATCACTGTCTATATGCTAAATATGCCCAAATTAGAGTGTAAAACCAAGCTGTCAGTTATTTTATATTGATATTCTGACTACAGAGTTATTATTGCCATGAGAAATAAAATAAGAATTGTCTCAGGAAATGATTGGCAAATAATGGTCAAAACTTTTTTAATGCAAGTTTATCGTTATCAATGTTTCTTTCATTTGATGCAAACTATTCAGATACTGTTTTGTTGCAAAATATATATCAAATAGAGTGTATCTTATTAAATTAAACTCTCAGTTGCCTGCTCTTTTTTTAGGTTTCACTATACTTTAAAATGACTTCTTTTTTTACATTATTATTATGTAATTAATCTGCTATTGTGTGTGGCAGTGTTTTAATGCCACCATTTTTTTGTATTTCCCTAAATATGACACTTTTGATATAAATGCAGCATATGGGTAACAGTGTTGAGATACGAGTATATATATATATATACATATATATATATATATATAGACTACATAGAAAATACACCTCATTTTCAATAGTCAGAAATCAATGACTGTCATTTGACAGGTAAGTTCGCATGGAATAATTAACCTCTCGATATAAGTGAATTCTATTTATGCCCCTTCTTCAAATTCAGATACACAAGTTGACATGAAAGAATGCATTTCACTGTAAGTGCAAGTGTAATTGTGCTGACAGCAAAAATGTGATCACACATTTGTAATGAAGTATAGTATAGCTAGTATCTAAGAAACACACATGAATATCCTTTATGACATTAAAAGATGGAAGACAGAAATTAATTTTATATATTTATAGTTACTTTATATATTTTGTTAAAACTTTTCATGTATTGCTTAACTTTAACATGCAACATTATAAGTAGTCAGTAACGAGTGGGTACTGAAGCCTTTGTCCAGTCCGCTGGGGTATCTATGATGTGTCTAAACACCCGGTCAGGAGGAGGTCAGGAGACGTGGCGCTGTGTGGGGTGATTAATGTCATTCTTTCAGCAGCTCTACATGGGAGTGCCATTCTTACATCAACATGTTAAACGCAACCCAAGGACACGTGCGCTCTATAAACATGTAACCAGCACACACCAATACACAAACTCCTCAATATTCACAATGTTTAAGGAATTATTCGCCTAATGATTTTAATTGTGTCCAAATTTGGCTTTAATTTTTTTTAAAGTCCTATTACCATTTGTCCGTCGACACAGGCGATAATATATTACAGCGCGTGGCTTGCTACTTAATGAGGCTGTGTTACCTATAAATTATGTATAATTGACAGATATGTTGTCTCTGCGTTTTCGTTTCATATCCTATTCACTTTTATACCTTGGCGTGGCTCTCAAAGTCGTTTGTCCAGCATGTAAAGCATATAGATCATATCCTATAGAATAAAATGTCTCTCATTTGTTCCTGCATCTAATGGAAATTAAAATGGAATTAACTCCAAGATAAACTCAAATATACTCAAATATTCCTGAGATATTTGGTCCCTACCCAGACACACACGCAGCATAGAACCCTCACTCTCATCCAAAGACACCTGCCGTTATAGACTTGCTCCTTGGACTGTAAATGCACCTTTAATTATTAATAAAATTAAAAATAAAATAATTAATACAATTCTAATAATTCTAACATTTGAGTCAATTCAATATAAAGTTTATAGAACATTTTACAATGAAACGTTGTGGCAAATTAAGTGCTATTAATTAAGAAATTAATACTAAGGTTTTACCCTGTGAGCACGCCGGATGGCAACAGTGGAATGGGAAAACTCCCTGAAACGATAAGAGACAGAAACCTTGAAAGGACTCAGAAGGAAAATCCATCCTCATTTGGTTGATAACAGATTAAAAGTTTAGGTATTCATGCGTGTTTTACTTGGGATTGTTACTTTGATCTATCTATCTATCTATCTATCTATCTATCTATCTTTCCATCTATCCATCTATCCATCCATCTATCTATCTATTTTTCATAGTAATCTAGTTTATATTACTGTAGTGGGACAATAGGAGGAGGAAAGGTAAAATATGACCTACGGCAAGTCGGTTTTACGGTAAAATTAACCCCTCTTGCATGTAAAATTCAGGTTCGGGTTTTGTTACTCTTGCCAGTCTTAGCTATTTTATTCGCTTGGGTCCTTTACATAGAGCTTTATATTTGCAAGAATCGTCTGAAGCGTCAGAGTTTTATCGATATTTTTGCATCTAGTTGTGTCAGTAAACACAAGAGCACAGAAACTAAGGAGGACGTATAAAAGGGGTTGACACCCTGAGCGACCGGCGCGCTTTTGCGAGAGATAGAAAAAAATGATTTATTGCAAGCACCGCAGTTCATACAGAGTTCACAGGGAATTGTAGTACCCTGACGCAGGCGCTGAGTTATGGTGTTTCAGAGCCGGTACATCAAAGATCCTTTTTCGCAATCACTGAATCGGCGTGATGCATGAAAATAAAGTTACGGTAATAAGGAAATACCCAACACATCCAGCTTTGCGAAACATGAAAGCTACTTTTCATAGATACATACATGCATCTCTGGGTGTCTGCGTGTCTATTGTTGTTATTTGTTTCTTTAGTCTAGCTGCTGCATTTAAAAATCCACACTTTTATGCATAATAACACACCACCACAGCAAAAACAAAAACAACAACAACAACATAATAATAATAATAATAATAATAATAATAATAGTATTATGTGGAACTAAATCTTGTTTGGTCGTAAATTCATTTGCAGTCAGGGTTCGACTGGCCTGCGCTTGGATTCACTGCACATTTGAGCGGTAATATTTCATATTAATGGCGCTGCATTTCGGCAGTATTCGGCAGACTTGTAATATGCATAGTGAATGCTTCTATTTGACAAGCCTTGTGACAGCAATTCACTGAACTCTCAATAACAAATCGTCCCTAAACAAGATTGATTTTACAATTAAAAATAAAAAAGAATAGACAACTGTCTTTTAAAATGTCCTCTTATAAAGGTTTTATGCACTGCCTGTTATTATTTGATTATATAGTTTGTATTCATTGCAATGGTATAAGAATAGCTTTTTATAAATACTATAGAGGGGCGCGTTTTGTGATAACGAATCGTCTTAATAATTTAAGAACCACTCAAGAGTGACTTTTTTAAGAACGCCATATTTGTTTCAAAAAAGAATTTTTAGTAGTCTCCAAACTTACGATAGACCCTTAAGTAGCTCTTTGTTCACTCCACCCCCGCATCTGTGCGCAGCTAGTCGAAAGGGGAACCAATGATTTACATGCATTTCTTCATTATTATGCCACAAAAGTATTATGTAAATAATTATTATAAAAACGAAAAAACTTTTCACAATAGTTTTAAGTAAAAAGAAGAAAATATTTCACTTGAAATTCTTTCTACTGCATGTCAAGCCCAACAGGTACAATTAACATCAGTCCGGAATCATGGCATACCGACCACGCAAACATAATTCTTACAAGGGCGAATTAAAACAAATGCTTAAGCAAGAAGGAAACAAACAAAACATAAAATTTTTCAAAGCTAGTGGGAGTTCTACAAATAAAGAGAAGAAGCAGATATGGGAGGAGATTACCAGAAACATAAGTGCCTCTAGTACAGCAAAAAGACCAGCCAGTGACGTTAGGAAAAAATTCAAGCGCAGAGCTAAGGAAAGAGAGTGCTAAGACTGGTGGGGGTCAGTTATCCACACTATCTCTTACTCCAGAAGAAGAATGGGCCTTGGGAATTTAGGCCCCGTAGCAACTGAAGGGATCTCTGGTGGAAAAGAAGATGTAGGTTTGAACTAGTTCCTATGCAACCTTCTCCACCCTGCAACAATTCTGGATCATCTCATAGTGTAAAGGCAAGTCAAACGGCTCAACGTGCTCCAGAAACTCATGTGGATGTATTGAGAAGATAATTTCCTTTGAAAAAGCATATAGAAAAAGCGTAGCTGCAACACAGGAAAACTAAAAAGTTTTTGGAACTGAAGTGGGCCAAACTTCACTTAATGTCCAAACAGCTTTCTGTGATTGAGTTTCAGGTGTCTGCGCCATGTGCCAATTATATTGCATTCAGAACAAAATAATAAACTTTGTCAAGTAACACTAGTGAATGTAAATAGAATTTATTGATCTGTGAGGTATACATAAAAAGTTAAACATATATAATCTCTAAAACTTTTTACTTATTTGTAGCGTTTTCATTAATATTTTCTTCCAGATCCCAGTCCTTTTCACAGTGTGTAGTGGATGCACAAATATGCAGGAACATTTTATTTTCTCAAATGGATGTAGCATTTAATTACTCTTCTGTCAAGTGGTATATAAACAATATATTTAGTTAAACACAACATATAAAGCCCAAAATAAACGCCTTTGAATCTGAAAAGACAAAAAATTCAAACCTAGGTCACATATCCCATATAATATTTAATAAAAATCAATAAATTAATGTATATTATTCAAACGTTTATATCAGTAAGTTAGTTATATATGGTACTTTAGGTAATCTCAGTTGTTTATACACAGAAATACATTGAATACACTGTTTTCAACCTTGATATAAAACTGATATAAAATTGGATTGAACTCAAAATATTTATAGTGGTAGGTGGTAACAATTCCCAATACAACATGATACAAGCAAATACCTGATTTGCAAGTAGGTTTTGGGTTCAAACCCGGGGGTGGGACGATTGTGGAAATTTCTGTTTGGTGTTTGCGCGGATTTTCTCCAGGTGCTCGGGTTTCTTCCCACATTCCAAAAACCTGCATGATAAGTTAATTGGTGTCTCTAGAGTGGCCATAAGTGTGTGAAAGTAAGTGCAACGATGGAGTGGCACCCCGTACAGTGTCACCCAGGGTTGCCAGATAGGTACATTTAAATGTTTATGAATTCAGTCAAGTTTGTATGCATGTGTGCACGAAACAATGCGTCAGTGCGGGTTAAAATGATGATTAGCGTCGACGTTTTTTTTATTATTTCGTTTTAAAGACATAATTTCACGCGAACTTCTAGTTATGAATAACTTAGAGAGTTTCGAGTGGGCTAGACTACTATAATAATACTAACTCTTACGATTTTAAGTATTAGTTTAGTTATGGATGTTTTGGGAAAACATCCGTAATTTTAAGAATTCTTATTCTGGTTCTGATTCTGATGTTACTTAGCAGTAAGAACATTTTGGGCAACGCACCCGACCATGATTGTAATTGACTGTTATATGCATTAAGGATTTTTTGGTAAAGTCGTGCCCCAAGAAGGTCCAATAAGTCCAAAAATAATGCATTTAATTACTTTTATGTAATTTAAACCTCTTGGTCTCTAGAATGAATGAAAAAGATGTGTTTTAGAACATGAACCCGCTTTAAAACCATGGCATCCAGAAGTGGGTTTGGGGATTAAGGCCACCATTAATCACACGCAACTGTGCGCAGCATTCAGCAAATATTTTAAAGCGATCATGGAAAGCAGAATGGGTTACGATATGAGACTACGAGATGTGCCCGAAGCGTTTAGTTTGGCTGTAGGAAGAAGACGCTACTTTACACTTTTATTAAAGTGATAATTATCACAGTGGAAAATAAAATTACTTCAATGTCTATAAATATTGATTTTATCTCTTTTATTTGAGTTAATAAATGCAAACATTAATATACGTGTGAATGCGTCTAAGATGTACACACATAAAAATGATGCTATTATGAAGTTACTAAATTCGTTGTATGCCATTCAGAGTCATTGGTGACGTCAGAGGATATAGCACTTTATTTAAACGCTTCTATACTTTAAAACTTTTTTTTTTTAAATAATCTCAAACAACTCAGTGACAGCTCCTGACAACAGGTTTCGGCTATACTTATACTGTATATAGCCTGCTGTTTGTCCTATAGCTGTACCATCTCACGCTCTTTGTCCTGGGCATTGTTATTTCCAAAAAATTACAAAGATTACAAAATCGTCCTGTAAAAATATTACCTAGCCTGGAAACCAAATAATCAGCTAGTAAGGGGAAATAATTGCTGTGCCATCCCAAGTAAAAGTTTGCACTTTTTTACTATAGGCAGTGTTAAACCATACAATAGGTCAATTTTCCTAGACTAGCCCTTTGTGCTGTGACTGTCAAATTGCCTTTGTTCTACCACACCCATTTTTGCCGTCCATAAGTTACTTTAGGTTTTGATAAACAATAACACAACGTGTAAATGCAGTTGGTCAATTCTTTAGCACAGGAATTGTAATCAATCAATCATCTTAACCAAAAGTTATTCCGAATTTAAATGTATACATTATTTATTATACGATCAGGCTTCATTTGTTTAGTATCCCTATACATTTTGATTTACTTTAGTTTATAAAAATGTCATTAAGAGATATTTAAGAGTATAGTAATATATATTTACATATATAGCTACATGTATATACCTACAGCATACATGTTTTGCAAGTTTAATATCACGACAAACACATATGTGGTATTATGCAAATCCACGATTGTACAAGGCTCCCGAAGATTTACGCACTCCGTTTTCTCTTTATCCACTTTTGGCACTTTGTTTCCCGCTTGCTTTTTGTCTCCCTATACTTTCACTAAGCACCTGAACGTTCCCGTTTTCTGTGGTTATTTATAGGTTAATCAATGATGAGAATGCTATGAGCATAACGGAGACGGTGCCTTCCTCCGGCAAGAAGTTGCTCGCAGACACTTTGCATCTCCGGGTCCATCCTCGCCGCCACGCTATTGGCTATCGAGTCACGTGATTCCAGGCTTCACCCGCTTTGCCTAAACAATTAAATGCCGTGTGAGTCTAGATTACTTTTTACATGCCGTTTCGAGATTAATGATTAGACTTAGACAAGAGGCGTTCCAAAATGCAAACGATATCATGCCACAGTGATAGTAATAGTGAAAGTGAAGGACGGAGGTGGGAGTGTGATGATACAGGGCTGTGTGAGTGCAAAACTTGCTGTGGAGATGACATTTATAGTTGGCACCAGGAGGGTTTACCGAAATACTTGCTG
>JAOUQT010000016.1:11283789-11305057 GCA_025769995.1 Xyliphius kryptos | reverse complement strand
CCCAGAGGCATCATTATATAACAATGGCGAGTTGGATTCTCCAGGGACATCAAGAAGTGATGATAGCAGCTCCAGAAGGAAGCGTTTACGTACAGCTTTTACCCCTTCCCAGCTGCTGGAGCTTGAGAAAGAGTTTCACTTCAGCGCTTACTTGTGTCGCCCACGGCGCCGTGAGATGGCATCACTGCTCAAGCTCACTGACCGACAGATTAAAATCTGGTTTCAGAACCGACGTATGAAGTACAAAAAGGACCACAGGGGAAAAGCAATGGTTTGGCCATCCTATTTAAGTTTTCCATCTTCAGAAGAGGGTAATAGCAATGTAATCGACATTACAGCTACAGCCTCATCCAAACACCATCAGCCAATCATGAACTACAATCAAAATGGTTACGGAGACAAAATGTATAGAGACTGGATCCTGTTTCCAACGTTTGCTACATCAGTTAAAGGTACTGGCTCAGAGCTCAGCAGGACCATTCCATCTGGGACCAGACCTGATACTTCAAATTTGAACTTAAGGCATGACTTTTATTTGCACGAACAAGATGAAGGCTATTTCTTGGCATCTGCTGTACTCCCATACTTGTGACCCTTCATATCCACAATCTGTTTAGCAATTTACCCTTGTTGAGGTTACAAAAATTGGTTTTAGTATTTACAATATAATTTTATTCATATAGAATCTGTCCTGCTTGTTAGAATTCCTATAGGTTTTACAGGAGATTGGATTGTCATGCCATACTCTGGCACACAGCTTCACAGCCGCTATTACTTTGAGGCAAGATTTGTTGATTTCAGAAGCTGTCTTACAAGGCAGATCATTGACTTAAAAGAGCTGGAAAGCCAAGCATACTCTCATGGGCAAAAGGCCAGAGTAGAATTCTATTACGTTATCAGCCAGTATGCAGTAAAGCTAGGAGTATTTTCCTATTTGGAAAAGTCATAGCATTCTCTGAAAAGTAAAGAGATTTATTAAACATGGAGGAGAACCCAAATCTGAGAATTTATCTACCAAGCTCAGACAGGTTGCAGAAGGAAAAGCACAAGAAACCTCCAAGCATTATCAAAATTTGTTGTTTTTAAATTTAATGTGAAATATTAGCAGGATTGTGGAAGTACAGAGAAAATATACTCAAGCTGACATGTCAAATTCATTCAGCAGTCGTAAAGATATGGATGTTTACATTTCAGCATGCCTAATTATTTTTTAAGTAATGTTCATTTTCCTTATCAGATGGAAAACTGTTGTCATGCTGTCATCCTATAAACCCTGTTTATAACTTCAATTCAAAAGTCAATTGTTAGAGTACACCCAAGGTTTCAGTAGCATTTGACTGAAGTGCAAATCTCCCAAAATAGCAAAGATTGTGTCAAAAATGATCCACACTGTAGATTTTATTTTAATACATTGATATAAGCTCCATCACGACCAATTACTTTCTCCATATTGTTGATAAAGTCTTTGAAAGTCAACCTCAGACAACAAATAAACATATGTCTACACTACAATGACTGGAAATAGTGCAACCTCATTTGGAAAGGCCATGTAGCCAACAGAAATCTTAATATAACCTGAGGGTAGATTATATCTTTGCTGTAGTTTTAAGTCTTGCTCCTAACATCCTGAACCAGGCATTCCATGGTGATGGTTCAGTTCAGTATATCTGAATGGTAAGTTCTGTATGAATGTGAACGCCTTGAGATCTTTCAAGTAGTTCTAACTTAAGCAGAAACAAAAGAGCGACTGTGCTTTTGAAGTTTGTGCCTCGATTTATGGCATAGATTGCCTTTGGATATTAGACTTGTCGGATCCAAGGAGATGTTTAGAAAATATGTGACACACATGTCTATAAACTTGCTTTTCTGGATGGTTACATCTACAATACTTTTGCTAATACTGTTAAGTGTGAAATTTTTACTGTGTTATATTATATTTTATTGATGTTTTATCTTTTTTTTGGGAAGTACTTTGTAGTGTATTAAAAAAAAAAAAGTGAATTAAAAATGTATACCTAATTTTAAAATCTGGTTCCTTATGTATTTAAGACCTACAACGGTTATTTGTAGCTATTGAACATATTTAAAGAATGATGGTAAATATATGAAAATCATGTAAATTCTTCAAGCATTTGTTATACTTTAACTAGAAAGAAAATTGCTCGGATAGTTGTTATTCTTTATCATTACAGACTTTATCAATTTTTATAGAAATAACATGTTGTTCATTCTGTGTTTGTTGTACATTTTTTATGAGTTACTTTCGACTAAACTTAAATAAAAAAGTGTAAACATGGAACAACCCTCAAAACACTTATGACACAATAACATTACTAAGTGCACACAAGGTTGTGTTTATGCCCAAAGGTGAGCATTCAGGTTTTTCAGCATCCAGCAGCAGTGTTTTTTGTATTCTGTAGAACAATCTACATAAGTATGCCCTCCCCCACCCCCATCTCCCTCTCTCCTAACATTAATCATCCAGACAAGGCTTCTCATTCCCTCTCTGCCGCTGTAGCCGCCCAAGTGGCGAACCCGCTGGGCATCAGTGCTGCCAGCTTACCGCCTCCCCTTCCTTCCCAATACTAATTCCAATACAGTTTTTTTTCAATAACTACACTACCAGATAAACAAACAAAAAGGAGCCATAAATTGCGATTCACTTTTTTTCCACTAGACTCTCTTACACATTTCCACATTAGTGTACAAAGAAACACCCTACTAGACGCTTCACTGGGGTTTTGTGTGGGCCGTAGCTCATTTTGATTAATTATATTTAATTATGGTGTCATTGTGAGTCATTGTTATAAAACCAATCAACGAACAGCAAAAACATATAGTCATTCAAAACATTACCTTTAGATCTCTTTTATGCTTGGCCATATATCATTTTATGTTTTGAATGTAACTGACCTCAGTGATTTGAATCAGCCAGTAAGCTTACGATATTGAAATTTTTACTTAGTTGACAAGGATTCACACTTTTCTGGGCAATTTGCAGTTAATTCTCATGAATAAATCCTGTATTCACAGTATTAGTTTTATTTAAATCATGCATTAAAATAAGCATTAGTGTGCATGTCCCCACTTTATTACATCTCCACCATCCATCACCACACAGTACTGTTCCTTATGCAAAGCAGGAGCTGACCTCCCGGTGGCCTCTTTCCATGTCTAAAAGGCAAGAATATTTTAAGGAATGTTTGCTTGGACTGGAATTTTTATAATTATTGGGGGCAGTGGTGGCTCAGTAGTTGCTGATCAGAAGGTCGGCAGTTCAAGTTCCGAGCGCTCTCAAGCTTGGGTCCATGAATAAGACCATTAACCCTTTTTGCTTCAGAGGCGTCATATTCCAGCTGTCCCTCCACATTAATTGCAACTTTCTAACAAGTTAATAATATGTCATAAATAAAGGCAGTATTCTCTCCTTATATTCTGTTATATATTTTAAATTTGGCTACGGTGGAATTTTACAAGTGTATGAAATCACAACATTCAACAACTGACCAACAGCAAGTCTGGAGTTATTCTGTGTAAATCACACTTTAATTTGAATCACATATTTGAGAAGCCTATTCAGATACTTTACAGAATTAATTAGGCGTTTAAGTTAGAAGTGTGGAATAATTGGGCCTCTATATATCTAAGTCAATCACTGAAACCTAGGTATAATAAATTCCAAGAAACAGAAAGGGGGGATCAGAAGGGGGAATATCTAAAATGCTAAGCTTGATCTTTAAAGATAAGGTCTGAAACACATGGAAGACCACTGAATCCTTTACATTCTTCTTTGAGTTGACTGGTGATTTATAGGCACATTACAGGGCATTACATGATCTCTAGCCAGAGATTAGATGAGACCAAGATAGCCACTTAAAAACCCAATAAAGGATTTGAATATTAGGCATTCTGATCTACAAAGCATATACTCCACTGTATCCAGACCTTGCATTCAGCTACAGCAAGCTTATATTATGTTATGCAGCCTATTTTTTCATACTGCAATACACAGAGGAAAACTGAATTACAGCACAAGCCTGCACAATTCCTTAAAATATATTAATGACCCTGAAAGCAATCAATGTACAATGTTCTCTTAAAATATTGTTTTTTGATTACTATGATCTATGAATTCATTGCACATAATAACTCATGTTATTCTAAAAGCAGTGGCAAAGAGATTGTTCACTTAGCATGTTCAGTAATGGACTAAAGCAATATCTGCATATTAGAGGGTAGGAGTGTTCTGCAGAAAGGCAGACAACCGCATGGAAATGTGTGTGTATGTGTGTGTAGTTCATAAGCACAACACACAAACACACGGATAGTGAGAGAGAGAGAAAGAGAGAGAGAGAGAAAGAGAGAGAAAGAGAGAGAGAGACCCCGGCACAAATAAACAGCTTCAGTAACATATCAGTAGCAATTTTGCAAAGGAAATAATAATTTCCTACCTGCTACATTTCGTTGATGTAAAGTAATTACTTATACACACCTATTCATTTTAGAAACAAATAAATGATTGATTTTTTCAAGTCATATCTCGCTGCTTTCTTCCTTGTATGCATTATTTATTTAGGCTTTCAGTTTTTTCTCCTCTAATGGTGTGAACAGCTAGACTATTGTATTACTATTTTAGAATAAAATAAATCCTACATACCAAGCTAATACACACAAGTATTTGGAAGACAAAACCAAACCCTAAAGAGACACCAAAAAGCAGAGACTTCTGTCAACATAAAATCAGGTGCTTATGTGAGTTTCTGAACCAAAAATGAAATTATAGAGCACTCTCTTGATAAGGTCTGTTTTTTTTAATAATCAGAGCAACAACTTCATCATGGTCTGCACCACAGGAACAATAAGACACAACCAATACATCACATACCAGATTTAGTTAGTAATCCCACAATCTAGTTAAGGATCTTGAAATTAGATCTAATCAATTCATTCTACAGTGAATTAGCATAGCTGATCGTCTGGCAGGCATTCACATATCGTCCTTAGATATCTTGTGGCTGAATACAATTTTTAAAATTGCAGTATTAGAAAGAGATGAATCATTAAGAGTACCAATTAGAAGGTGGGGACTGCTGTAGGTTTGCGATAAAAAGAACCAGGCTTGCGAAAGGGAAGGTCCTGGGTTTGATTCCCGTTACCACCAAGTTCACTGCTCACTGCCCTGGGCACATGCGCTAAATCCACGTGTGTTTATATGTGTGTTTCACTGCACGGGTGGGTTATTTGCAGAGGACAAATGCGACTGTGAGCAAGATGTGGAGCTCAACCCATGTGGCTAAGCTAAAGAACTTTTAGCTAGTGAGTCTCTTTGTACTTGCTGTAACTGCACAGAAAAACGCTGACAGAATGGCTGTCTTATTTAAACAACAGCAATCAGACATAAGAGTCCTTTTACATGACCATTCAAATAATAATCAGCAAGGAGTGTATAGGCTAACTCATTCCATTTGTTTCCAGGAACCCTCCCATCTATGCCATTTAATTATTTTCTGCAAACGTCTTGCCTCTCATTCTCACTCTAGCACTCTCTGAGAAGCTTTCAGTGCTTGTTGCTTAGTGGTCTTGTTAAGTGTCAATTCCTAGTGTCACCTTTATGGCTTTTATTTATTTGTCTGCTTGCTAGTGTGGAACGGGGCACAAGCATCACTCAGGTAGATGGGTTATAAATCACCTTATAGTACGTATCAATTTTAGGAATTTGACTTTCTGTATCACATACAAATCTTATAGCCATATTAAAATGCCACATTATAGAGATCAATGAGTTTTTAAAAGTGCTTCAGTTAAAGGTGATTGCAAGTGATGAACTACAAGCCATGCAGATAACTGGTGCAAAGTAGTCCTTAATATATCCATTATTTCTATAGTGAGAGCTACAATAACAATTATTTTATTACTCTAACAACAAACATGATACTACAGGTGGGTAATACAATCACTACTTACAGAAATAAAGCAGTTTCCTCACAGTTTGCTGTCAAATACACATAAGAAGCATATGGCCTATGGTATAGAGCTCCGGAAGCTAAGAGCCGAGTGTGCTAATATGATCGATGGCCTATTGTCACTATGTTTGTGTTACAACCTGCTGAGCTCAACCAGGAAGTTAGCAATCCAAGAATTCATATACAAAGAGTCATAATATGTAAGGCATATCATCTCTGTAAAAACATGGTTCTAAGAGGTACCTATAAATATACATTTACCCAACCACGTGAATCAAAAAGGATCCACACTTTGGTAATATTAAAAGTTCTGTTGGCCAAACTGTCTTATGAGCGCTTTCTGTATGAGGTCGATGTCTCCCCAGTCACTGCTTTGCAGGTTTGAATGTGTTAAATCAGTTAATTTTTGACTGCAGTATGAGAAAAATAATAGAATTTAACTCGTTATTTGGCCCAAAGAAGAATAGCAAGAACTGATTTAATTTTTGTAGTCTGAGGTTGTGTCTGGTGATGGTTTTTTAAAAGCCTTGTCTATAATATGGAGCTAGAATTTCATCCAGACAACATTTGTATGAATAGATTAGTATATGTGAGTATATATGTGAGTACATATATGAGTATATATGAGTATATGATCAAAAAAGGTCACACAAGTGTCATCAATGAATAAGCAGTCGGATTCCAGTCCACGTCCATAACTGATGCCAACATAGAGCGTGCACATGAACTGACTCTGTTGGATAGATGAGTGACAGTGGATTATATCTGTGTATCACAATTCATGTCCGAAGATGGTAAAGACGAGATAGGCGGTTGACCCTTTTATCCTTGAAGTGCATAGGGTGTGATTTTATACAGTTATGTCAGAGACACATGTAAAAGGCAGAAAAGATAACAGAGGTATAATTTTTGTATCGCAAACTGAAACAATGGAAACAACATACATTCCATAACTATAGTAAAACAGACACTACCTTGTCCATATTCATTATTCATAGTATGACCTGACTGAGTTTCTTGATGTGACCACTAAAACCCTGAAATCATTTACTTTGCGCTGTCAAAGACATCAGACTTAATCAAACAGAAACAAAGCTCTGGCATTTTGATGGCATGTGGCATGATCCTGTTACTTATTGATGTTTTCATTATGATTTGTGGGCTTCTCTGAGTCTCTTTCCTTTTCACCTTCCTGCACGCTACAGTTCCTGCTGAAGCCATGCCTGAAAGGAAATAAGAGGAGGGTGTAGGCACATAGAATTTTCTAATATTACCCAATCATCTGCGTTAAACCTTTACTACATTAAGAGCAGTGACCTTTTTGCCTGTACTGACAGTCATCTCTCAGGGGCACATCTATTTTGGCTTTCTCTGCATCCCCATGAGGGAAAATACTTCAAAAAACATGGTCAAAATCCCAAAACCTGATTCATTTTAAGAATGTGTCTGGCTTAATATGGAGTGGTGACCTATCTGATGTTGTTCCTGCCCTTGCACCCAGAGTTGCCCGATGGGCACCGGCTGGCCCGCAACCCCTATGTGGATTAAGCGGAAGATAATGAATAAATGAATGAATGATTATTGGATCACTGCGTAGGGATGTTATCAGTAACTAGTCACCATGAAATCACACAGACTCTCCCGACATGAAGCTATTAATTCGGCATCTTTCCGCTATAATAAAAAAATATAATAATAGAATAATATCAATGACAGACATAGAATGTTTTTACTTTTCAATCACAAAACAAACAAGCATATGCACACCTTTTTTATACATCCTCTAGCCAGGGACTTATGCAGCCCCCAGCAAAGGACACACACAAACATGCACACACTGCTGAAAGCTATTACAGAAATACAATTTCTAATGCCTTCACACAGGTCTGAAATCGACTGCAAACAAATTTATATTCAGCTCGTAAACAGAGAGCTGCAGAGATTTATTTATTGAGCGGAGAGGAGAGAAACAAGCTAGCGCGTGAACCTTGGGTAACCCCAAAGCTGACATAAAGATGGATAAGTATACCATGCAAATGTACGGAGGGACGGGATATATTGCACTCAGTCATTCAGCTGCCTGTAGAATTCCATTAACTCCTCCAGCTGCGACCATATCTCTGGGCTTGTACGAGCACTGCTATACACTGATGATTATTTTCAATAGTTTTTTAATCACTGCCTTGCAATAGTACGATTTTTTTTCTTTGTAACTGTAACTGGAGGTTTCCTCTCGTGCTCACTACAGCAGTTCATACAGAGTATGCACTGTACACATTATAAATCATGGCAAACTATAAATAAAAACAAAGTTCTATAAGTGAATATATTTTGTGTTTTACATTTTTATTTTTTGGATAAATTGTCTAATTGTAAATTAACAAAATACATCTCTGTGAAGAGATACAAATCGGATATAAAAATGAATACTAAACAATTTTCTCCATATTGCTGAATATGCATATTGCTGAATGTGCTTGCAAATAGATATTATTCTGTATTTGTCCATGTGTGCTTGCTTCCCCTCCTTTTTTTACAATTTGCTGAAGGGCTGCATACGTTATTAAGGTGATAACCAGCTAGTGGGTTATTCTAGAATGAGTCAAAACAGAGTTTATTAAAATAGGATTATACACTTCCCATTTCACTGTTGATATTATAGACAAAGAGTTCAACCACAGAGAAAATCATCTATGCAGTTCCCTGATTTGTGAATGTATTGATAAATCCTCGATAGAAAAATGATGAAACTGTTAGAAGTTTAGTAATATTGGATTATTTATGATATTTTGCTATAATGGGGTAATGACTAATGAGAGCTGTAAAAATAATAATAACTTAATTCATATACTTGCAAATTCCTAGAATGTGCATAAATTATAGCGTAATGTAATTTTACACCTATACAGATAACTAATGGACTTACATTTATGCATTAAATTTCCAACAATAAAAAAGATGATATTTGCACAAGAACTTGCATGACCTCAGTGGATATTGTTATATTATATTTGTTATGGAGCATAGGATTATATTAATCATTTGAATTGTCTTATTATAAACTCACTAGCCACTTTGCTAGTAAAAGGATGAACCTTTTTTTGCCTTCAGAACTGCCTTAATTCTTCAGGTCATACATACAACAGACACGGAATAGTGGATTCCTTGGTTGTAACAACTGATTATTTAAGTTACTATTTTCATCTTAAACCAGTCTGCCCATTCTCCTCTGACCTCTTACATAAACAAGGCATTTTTATCCACAGCCACTCAATAGATATGTTTTTCATTTTTTTGGACCATTCTTTTTAAACCCTACAGCTGGTTGTGTGAAATTCCCAGTAGGTCAGCAGTTTCTGAGATACTCATCACAGCCCTCTGGCACCAACAATCCTACCTCGTTTAAAGTCATTCAAATCACCTTCCATCTGCATGCTGATGCTCGTTTTGCACATAAGTTTTCTTGACCACTTCTACATGCCTAAATGCATTGAATTACAGCAAAGTGATTAGCTTATTAGATATTGATGCTAACAAGCAACTGAACAGGTGTGCCCAAGTGTCCGTTGAGTGTAGAAATTCAAACACATCAAAAGTGAAACAGTAAAAAAGATTGAACTGTAGACTTAAATCAACTTATGGTACTATATACATTTACTTACTGTATTCCCCTTTTTTAATTTTTAAATCTTTTTCTACTGTTACCTACAGCAGTGCTTTCCAGACATCTTTATTACGTGTATAATTGTCATTTTTTACTTGTAAATTAACCTTTTTAATTCAGCATTTGTGTAAATTTAAGTATTGCACAACAAGTCTGCTATATAATCTGTCAGATCTTCATTTTCAATAGGAAATGCAGCTCTTCAAGGTTCTCCCTGATTATCATTTGACCGGTACATGACCTCAGAGCAGCAGCTGCTTATAGCTCCCAGCATCACACACCACAAGCAAGTTAATACAATGTTTAGCTCATTTACAGGAGGGACGGGAAGAATATAATTAATAATGGGCAATTCTTTTCAATCAGTGAGTTAAAGTGAAGGTCATTGTGATTTAACACTGTTATTTTAGACAAGCTAAAACAATACACAATAAAATATATAGCCTATAGATCTAAAAATGTAATATAGAGTTAGAGGTTCACTTATGCCTGCATAAATAATTTGGCTTCAACGAGGCTACTCAATTATATTAATGATCGTCATAGGGAAAATCAAACCCATATGGGTTACAAACAATGGCAATTATATACCTAAATACGCTCTAAAACTCTTACTGGTATGACCAGTGTTAAAAACTTTCATCTTTGACCTGAATTTATTTGACATCTCAATGCAACAATCTGTTTTATTTGCTGAATGATGAAAGAGACTACATATGCTTACAAAATATGGATATTACACACATCTATACTTAACTATATTTAAACATTGCTCATATTGAATTAAATTGTATTTATCAATCTAATAGCTAGATTTAATGCAGAATGTTTAGTTTATAGCTACAGAATTTATAAAGGGGTTTATACTATTACTGTATAGTATACACTCAACGAGCACTTTATTAGGTTCATTTGCTTGTTATCACAAATATCTAATCAGCCAATGACATGGCCACAACTCAAGCCATATAGGCATGTACAAGTGGTCAAAACAACTCGCTAAAATGCAAACTGAGCATCAGAACGTGGCATGGTTCTTGGTGCCATAAGAGCTGGACTGATTATTACAGAAAATGCTGATCTTCTAAGATTTTCACATACAACCATCTCTAGGGTTTAAGAAGACTAGTCCAAAAAAATAGTGAGTGGCAGTTGTGTTGACAAAAATGCTTTGTTTATGTGAGAGTTCAGAAGTGAATATGCAGACTGGTTCAATATGATAATAGTATGGTACGAAATGTAATAGTAATTCAAAAAACCACTCTTTAAATCAAGGAATGCAGAATACCATCTATATTTAAAGCTTTCTATGAATAATTATTGCACTTCTGAAGGCAAAAGTAGGCTAAAGGTTTATTAGCAAGGTGAGTCTAGTAAAGTGGCCGGCTAGTTTACAGTTTATAGAATTATAGTATGCAAAGTCATTTAAGTTTATAAGAAAAATTTTGTACGACTGATTAAATTTTTTTGCGTATGTGTTAGAAATATTTCAGAAGCAGGAACTCTAGCAAGTGCATATTTCAGATTTGTGTGAATTTGGATATTTACTATAAAAAAAAGCCAAAGTTCTCCAGGAATTATTATATATTTTAGTAAGCAAGAGCTGTTGATTATTTTAAACTTACACTTTAGAACAGCTGATTCTTTAAAGCCTGTCATTTAAATGACTTTTATATATTTTAAAACTTTAGTTTAATTCTAATTCATGATCCTTGAAAAGTTAGAGAATGATAATTTAATTGGTCTCCGGTCAGTTTCGGAATGCTGATTCAAAAATGACCCTCCCAGGTGGTCAGAACCTAGCAGATATAGAGAGGAAGGACATGTCCGGCTATTGGTCAGGAGTTGGAGGGCGCGTCACATCCCCATCAATCACATATCCAATGTGTCTACGAGACCCGCGCGCCTGTGAAGACTCGGTGCAAAGTAGATATAGTTAGTATAGTATTTAAAGCTCGGCGTTCGAAGCTGAGTGAAGTCATGCCTTACTACCAGGGGTTTACTTGTGATAATTCCCGAATGTCATCTTGGAAAACATGGCAGGGCGTCAGGATTTGGACCCAAGCAAACTCATGTGGGAACTTTTTCGTCGGAGATACGTGATACTGATACGTGCACTGGCAAGTGCGCAAAACGCTCTAGAGTTACAATTAAGACCTCCAGATCAAGACTTCTTCTCTAAAGAAACGTTATGATGAGAAAAGAGAGGACAGATCTCTACATCTTCACACAGTTTCACACTTTTACGAGCTTGGCCCAATCAACGCGCGCGTATTTAATTTATGTCATGAGGCATCATCTCTGAATAACAGTAGCACTAAGAACTATGCTTACACGAGGCCACGCAGGAAAAGGCGTTTGGCTGGATAAAGATGAAGCGCAACCAAGTAAGCACTGGTAAGTTGGAAAGTTTTTAGTAAAGTTTGTTGGTAAAGTTGAACATATTCTGCAACTCTAGTCATTTTCTGCAGACATTTTTAATTCAGTTACAGAAACCTACTCATAGAGTGTGAATTTCAAAGTGGGGCCAATCAACTATATAATGTCAAATACTTTTGGCTATGTAATTTCAAATATGTTCCAAATATTTATATTCATTTAATGAACCTTGAAAACATAGGCGTGCTACGTTCATTAAAAAGTTATCATAAACCAGTCAAGTTGGAAAATGTAAATATGTGAATATATGGTTGTATATGCAAATGAATCTATATCATAAATGATACATATCTTTTTTTCTCTACACAGACTTTATTACCAGTAAAAGCTTAAAAACTGGAATAGTACATTAGAAGTTCAGCAAAAGGAAGTAGTTAGGGTTGTACTACCTAATGCCATACTCAAGCTCTACACTCTTGGCTGTTGTTGAAAGATAGCTGTGCGTATTAGGCTTCTCATTAACAAACCCTCGTGATGAAAACGTTTATGGAATAGTTCAAGTAAAAAAGAAATGATGATGTATAATTCACTCGTACCCTCTAGTGGGTCTGCTTTCTCTCGACTTCATTTTATTGCATATCCTGTAAATTACAAAGAGCCTATTTAAGGGAGTCCAGCTCCCCCTAGCTCCTTGTCTATTAAGGGCATTTAATTTCCAGAGGAACTTTCCTAAGCCCAGTGCTGAATAAGACTATTATTAACGATAAAGTTTATGTTCTTAATATTCCTCCAAGAATTTTTTCTTCAATATGTCTCTCTAAAATAGGCCTCCAACCATAGGCCTTTGCATAAAAGAAGCATTTTGTACTGTGATCTGAGGTGTCACTTTCATGCTGTTAAATGTCCCAGGCAATGATACTGGTATAGGAAGGTAATGTAACTATACAATGAATAGAGTGTGCATATCTGAATAGAATCCACAGAAATCATGTCAACTACAGCTTACAAAAATATCTAACTGACTAAAGGTTTTGCAATATTTTTATCGAGATTGTGTGTGGACAAACTAAGAGGCAAGGCTAAAACCATGAGATTAGCTTTACATGTGTTTGTTTTTTATATATCTCTAAAACCTAAAAAGGTATTTTTTAATTGTAATGTGTAGTACAACATTTCTCAATAGAAGAGACACTGTCACACACACAAACAAACAGAGAGAGAGGATGTCATTTAACTCTAGTTATATAATTCCATCTCTGTGAACACTTAATAACTGGGGTGAAATATTTAAGAATCTATGCATTAGAGCATATATAATAATCTATTAATAAATGTCCCATAGCCATTCCCTGAGTTGCGCTTTCATTTTTGGTTGATTTGTATGTATATTTTGTATACCACTTAAGCATGAATTAGTTTGTTTATTACTTTACAAACAGTTTTCATGCTATTCATTGTTTATTTTAAAACTGACTAGCTTCACCCGGTGCCTCGTTATCACATTATGTGGTAGGGAGCAACTACCTCTGGCTATTGTGTTTCAACACTATATTCTAAACCAAGAATATTTACAGTAACACTGCAATGTTTTGGCATTAAATCACCCACTGTCCAGTTTTGATGAGGCTCTGTCCATGTTAGCCTTAGATTCTTATGTTCTTGTTTTGCTGATGTAGCTCATTAAGTTAAGGTTTGGCATGTCATGTGTTCTGCTTTTCTGCTCATCATGACTGTAAAAAGTGAATATTTGAGTTGCTGTTGTTTGGCAGTTTGGTTAAACAAAAGTGCATTTATGTCTTTGTAGGCTATCCAGATTATTTGCTTGGATGAGCAAAATGCATCCCTCAACTGTGTAACTGAATCCTTCAGCATTTTGTACATATTTCCACAACACCATCCTTCAATTATAGTCTGACAGCATCTGAATTACAGTGGCTGGATATCCACTGTAAGGCAATCAGGATCGATCTCTGCTGCTTTCTCTTCTCAGAGTTAGCTGGCATTGCTCTCCCACATCTCTAAATGAGCCCCATTAAATAAAACCTAGTTTGATGCCTATGTGATTTTCTTGTTAAAACACGTTTTTTTATTATTAATATTTAAATATTCTTTGTTTTTATTCACATGATTCTTAAAGAGTAATTCTTACAGACTATAATAAACCACACAGATTTCATATCATAGAGATAAGCAACCCTTGTTCAAAAAAGATTTATTGTTTGCTCCTGACAGTCAGGGCTGACCCTAAACCCAGTTTTGTGTTTACATTATTTGTTTATGCAATTTTATGCAATAGTTGATTTAGCTGAAATGACAACGAACCTCAAACAGTGCCACGAGCTGCCAAAGACAATACATATTTCACTACAGTGCTATTTCAGAATGTGCCAAGTATGTGTTTGTGTATTTGATGAGAGAGAAGGTAGGGGTATGAGTTGTTTCCCTAAGGTGTTTGAGGTTAAAAAAATTATCAGCTGCCAGATAAGAGATATATTATTGAAATGTAATCAAATGACTTAATAGTGGCTGTCATTCTGTCATTCACCCCTGGCGTCAGATCATCGTCATCATTATATAAGAAGTGTTTTGACAGAACTGACGTTCGTCAGTTCCCACCTTCAATGAATTAGCTCCACATTTATATGAACCGAACTTGTAAAGTCGATAAGGAAGCTATGAATCTAGTTAATTTTCTGTTTGGTGTGTCATTTCTCTTTAAATTTCTTTGGCTGAACATAAATTTGACCCAGCAAACACACCAGACTAGAAGAAGGGAATGTTGTTGTCCTGGATTTGCATCTATCAGTCTGCAAAGTTAGCAGATGACAAATCTGCTATTTTTATAATATTTATCACGGATACTACAAGTAGTCTAAAAATAGTTTGTCAACATTTACCTGTGGTGGTATCAGTACTTTCTATTGAACCAGGCGGTAATTCAAATCTTTACCATTGATTGCTATATCTATATTTTTTATTGAGGTTTTACTGTCATATTCAAAAAAATTTATTTATCCCCAGGGGGGAATTGAGGGCACCCAGAGCAGCAAATGACAAAGAAGAATAAAATATAAAATAGTGCAAAGTGAGTAGTGCAAATCAGATAAAGTGACTGAGCAATGGAGATATTTACAAATGGGTGCAAATTGTAATGAGGCAGTTGATGCAATGAGGGGAATAATAAGAGTCCACAATAAACCAAGCATATTATTTGTGCATGGTAAGCAAAATATTTTAAAACCATACCACGTAAACCTTTTTACTGTACATTTACACTGACAGTTTACATTGTACTAGTTATACATGTTTTTAGAAGTTACAGTATGTAAGAATTTAAAATACATAACCATTAACACCCATCTATTATATTGCTACAAATTGGATGCTAGCAAAGAAAAGCTAAATTATAATGCAGAGAAAGTATATGAACTATATGTCAAAATCCTTATTGGTTACAATTAGGTACAAGTTTATGACAACAGAGTAAGAAAATTTTAAACTGCTACAAATCTGGATAGGAGGAGACATTCTGTTTTTGAGGATGATCCATATTAGACTTAAGCCCAGGGTTAACCCAAAGCAATAAAGCGTCCCTCTACTGTAAGTATGCTTACGTGATATATAATCACTTAAGCCAGGGTCCTGTCAGCGTGGAGTTTGCACGCTTTCTTAGTGTTTGCATGGGTATCCTCCTGGAAGTTACAGTTTCCTCCTACATTCCAAAGACATGCTGTCAGGCAAAAAAATTGAATTGGCCATAGGTGTATAAGTGTGTGAGTATACATATCGATTGTAACTGTCTGGGTGTTTGCTCTGTTATACAGAGGACAGATGAATTACAGTATGTGTGTCTTATATAATAATGTATGAACTATATCTGCTAGAAACATAGCTACCTAGCTAACTAAAGCAGGTCATTTTTATCTCATAAACTATAGAAACAAAGGAATTACATTTCATAGAATAAAACTATGTAAAATAATAATATATATTAATTATTTAAATTATAATATTAAATAATATATTATTTAAATAACTTTTTAAAATATATTTTAAATGGCTATGAAATTATATCAATTATTAGACTTTTGTTATAAAGGACAGATAATTAAAGCTGTGCTTTTATAGGGAAATACTAATGCACAAATTTTAAAGTATAAGGCAAAATAATTGATGTATAATTTACTGTCAAAACTCACAGTATTAATAGTAATAGTATTCAGTATATTTTAGCATTTGCTGGTGAAATAATATGTTTGTTTTTAAAGAAAATAGTGTGGCATATTTGAGAAATTTTAAAAGGTTAACAGAAAGAT
Organism: Xyliphius kryptos; assembly: GCA_025769995.1. NCBI lineage: Eukaryota > Metazoa > Chordata > Actinopteri > Siluriformes > Aspredinidae > Xyliphius > Xyliphius kryptos. The sequence continues at coordinate 11,288,735 of JAOUQT010000016.1, read as the reverse complement.
AGCTATACAGTATGTGCTATATGATGTGATGAAGATTGTTCATCTTCACCATAAGGCATCAGGATGATCAGGTCTCCAATTAGAGACCTGGATTTATTCCAGTGCCATCTGTTCTTATCCTGATAATTTTTGCAAGTAAGCCTAATCCCAAGGAAAAAGTAGCCTACTGTAAAATATAGCTTAATGTAAAAACGATACTACTGTAAAATGTAAGTTAGTGTAAAAATGTAAGATAGTGTAAAAGGTAGACTATTGTAAAGATGTAACTTAACGTAAAAAATATAAACTATGGTAAAAATGTAGCTTAATGTAAAACTGTAGACTGCTGTAAAAACAGACTATTGTAAAAATGTATTTTAATGCAAATAGTAGATTATTGTAAAAATATAATTTCATGCAAAAAGTAGATTATTGTACATATGTATTTTAATGTAAAAAGTAATTACTGTACAAATGTTGTTTAATGAACAAAGTGCATTATTGTAAAAATGTAGTTTACTGTAAAAAAGTTGACTTGTGTAACCTACAGCGATTCACGGAGACTATTGCGTGACCGTTTTTTATCTCCATCATGCCTAAAATAAGTACAGGTGCATTTGACATATTAAGTACAGAAAACACAAAATCCCAGTTTAATTCTCTTATTTCATATAATAGTCACATGCGCATGATTGTGGGCATCGAAAATTCATTGCAACAAAAATGTCCTTTTTTGTTCTGCAGGGAAAGCCCATGTATAGCTGGCGTACTTCGATGTGATGGTGAATGTGGGGCAGAATGAACCCGAGGACAGTCCACAAACACACACTCACACATGCACGCTCATTATCCTGGAGCAGAGGTGAAGGAGTTATACTACAGTATCGCCAGCGCACAGCAACTACGTGAGGCTCGAGTAATAATGCGTTCCAAAAGACAACGCTCGCGCACATATATTCAAGAGCGACAGACAGTCTAGAGTTAACACTCAAACACAACAGGCACGTGTGTGATTCTGGATATTAGTGAAATTAGCGTCATTGCTGTTAGCAGCGTATGACATTTTCGCGATATGCCCCCTCTTGCGCTACCGGCTACCGGCATTCTAAATGAACAAATGAAGGACAAAGGGGTACGAAATGGGAAAAAGAGTAACACAGGAAGAAAAGTATATTATGGTTATGACAATAAATAATTATTTGTATAAACATACTGTAAGTATTTTCCTCCTTTAGCCGTTGAAGTCTGCTTTAGAAATGAATACACATTATATTTTGTAATAATAATAATAATAATAACGAAAATATTAATAAAAAAAAAACAATGACAACAATATCAATATTGTTATTATTATTATTATTATTATTATTATTATTATTATTTTTAGTATTATTATAAACAAATAATCTATTTTACATATTTTTAGGCTTTTGCACTTTTTTATTCATTGCAAACACTTGCAGATTTACACCGATTTCCTAATTCATATCAACTCTAAGTAAAACGAATAGCTTAGTAAAGTCTCTAAGGCTTGTACACATTTTTAAAAACGTATACTGCAAAATAATGCTTGAAGTTTTCATCTACTGCAGTCCGGTTTTGTCCACATGTACATACCACAAACTATAATTAAGCCTGAGGAAAGTTGTGTTCTTGGTTTTATCGCCGATGTTCGGTTAGGATTAAATAATGCATTTAAAGATATTGTTATTAATAGTTTAATGTATTAATAACTTCATGTCTTAGTTAAAAATCGCACGAAATGCACTGAAGCTTCTATAGGTTCCCACAAAGGCTTTTATATTATATTTATATCAGTTAGGGTTTATGCAAACATAGAGGTTAGATTCTTCCCCACAGGTCTGTCTTGCTATAGCCTACCGGAGACGACTTTCCATTGAGACCATTATTAGTGCAGATAATTAACTAACCATAAGCCCATCAATAAAAGGAACGTTTTTATTTTCAATTATTTTATTAAAAACGAGCAAAATAACACTTTCTTAATGTATACCTACTAATATAATGTACAAACGATGTCAGAAAATATCAGATATTACTGTCTTTGTGGGGACATGTATAAACAATTATCAAATTATTCAACAGCCGCTTGTCATGTCCATAATTCTATCCATTATATACTTATACACTCACACGCCACTTTAATAGGCACACATGCTTAATTGCTTGTTAACACAAATAGCTTATCAGCCAATCAAATGGCCACAATTCAATGTACAGGTGGTCAAGGCAACTTGCTGAAGTGCAGTCTGAGCAAAGAAGAAAGCTGATTTGAGTGTCTTTGACCGTGGCATGGTTGTTGGTGGCAGAGGGGCTGGTCTGAGTATTTCAGAAACTGCTGATCTGCTGGGATTTTCATGCACAACCATCTCTAGGGATTACAGAGAATAGTCAAAAAAAAAAGAAAATATCCATTGAGAGGCAGTTGCGTGGGCGAAAATGCCTTGTAAATGTGAGAGGTCAAAAAGAATGGACAAACTGGTTTGAGATGATAGAAAGGCAATAGTAAATCAAAATAACCACTTGTTACAACCAAGGAATACAAAATACAATATCTGTTGAAAGTATACCATGAATAATTAAAGCAGTTCTCAAGGCAAAAGGTGGTCCAACATTTTAATAGCAGTGTGTACCTAATAATGTGGCCATTGAAGGTATTTCACTACATATGTTCATCTAAATGTGTGTAATATTGTCATAGCAACACTCTTGTCAGTAAAACAAATCTGAAAGCAAGTGAGCGAGATAAATAGAGAGAGAGAGAGGGGTTATTTCCTGTCTTGGTCTGTATATTTCTACAGGTTGTAGGTGTCATGTTTACGCTGTCTGTGCTTTTATCTGGAAAATAAAGAGCGCTGCATGCCACTACTCCTCGTATTTCTAAATAATGTCTAAATCCTGTCAACGTACCAAGTGCCTCCACTTAAATCCTCCTATTCCTAGTCATTTATTCAGAGTATAGGTTCAATCAAGGGCTATAAGCTGTACTGAACTTGCCCATATACTAACGTCTCATCTTGATGACTAACTGCTCGGCTCTGAACATCAGAAAACAGAGAAGATTTAAAGGATGTATTGAGAATGTAAAGGATGTAGGTAATAATTAATTAACATGTTGTCTACTTAGCATTAGACGCTTAGACTTTATTATTGCTGATATATTTATTGACCACCTGATTATCTGGCATTTAATTGATTAGACTTGATCAGACAGGATATTTAGCTTTTTAATAAAACATGAGGAGATAATTGAGCATAAATATTTTAAGAAAGGAAACGACCATTTATGTTGTGTGGTTCGTCTGACATTAAAACCCTGTTTTTTGGATTGTCTGTTCATTAAATTCTCTTAACAAACAGGGTGTATGCTGCATTAAAGATGTAGACACATTGTCTATTTACTTTTAAATATAGATTTATACTATAGACTTTTAAGCAATTAATTAAAAAGTTGTAAAAATAAATAATAATATTATACTTTCTGATGGTTTATAAAATGCATGACTTATAGGAATGTTTAGATAAATTAAGGTTTGAAATAGATTTTATGAACCTTTTTAACATCATTCTTTAATATTGTAATCCTTTTTTTTTACTTTGATACCATTTTGACATATTATTGGCAAACTACAGTTCAAGCCTACACCTTTGCTAGTAATGTATGCACATACTCTCTACTCAACCTTTCACCTTTTGACCCCTCTTTAGCTTTAGGACAGCAGTGACCCGGTCAGTGCCTAGCTCAAAGAAACCCGGGTGGTATTCAATGCTGCAAATGTCCGTCTCCTTGGAGTATTACGACACAGAAAAACTATGTAACTATGTAAACAACATCAACACCAACAACAATAAAGAAGAAGAAGATGCAGAAGAATAACTAAATGGAAAAATAACTAAATAAATAAAAGGTAAGGATAGTTTGACCTTATATAAATGGTGCATTTGACATTAAAATGCCTAATTAAATATATAAAATATGTACTTTAAAAACATATTATACGCAATATATAGATGAAATAATATCTGTCATTTATTCGTTTCCCATCCAAACATTCACAATAATAGATGCTGGTAAACAATCTATCATGGTTAAACAGTTTCACATATAAACAGACAACAGATAGCCACTATTTAAAATGTTAAATGCAATGCTAAGGATAAAATGATTAAAGTAATGACAGATGTCTGCAGATATAGCTAATGCCAGGCGTGGCTTGTGCAAACAGCAGCATGCTAAGTTAGAATTTTACTCCTATAGACGCTGATAGGAATGTGTGTGTGTGTGTGCATGTGTGTGTCAGCCTCTTCAGCTAAGATATAGTCTAGGCTACAGATGGTATGAAGTCTAGGAGCTAAAATTCAGTAGTATAGTATAGTACTTGCAGTACATTTATATACTGAGCATCATAATAAAAGTTTCTGATATTTCCCTGAGTTTGAATTTATTAAAACATGTCTGAGATTTTCCAAGCACAAAAACATTTATAAACGACACGTTTTTTTATTGTTTATTGTTTGTTTGTGTTATGTTTTTCTGCATAGGCACACTTATCAATAGATCACATGACAGTCTTATACCTCATGTAATCTTAGAACATTACTGCACTGTATTTAAACAAACACTCCCAACACCACACACACAACCAACCAATTGTAATTCAGTAAAACATTTGCATATTTGGTCTATTAACAGGTAAATAATATGAAGATAATCATGAATATACGTGTAATTATTTTAAGGATGATAAGAAAAACAATAAATTAAATATTTAAATTCACAAATAATAATAAATAATACTTATTAACATAAGAGGTTTTATACCATGTAGCATTTATTCATTCATTCATGTTCTTTACCAGCTTAATCCTAGTTTTAGGGTCACCCTAGACGGCGCACCAATCCATCATCGGGCGCACACACTTACACAATCACACGCACATTCACA
>JAOUQT010000016.1:11241378-11283689 GCA_025769995.1 Xyliphius kryptos | reverse complement strand
AGACCTTTAGCTCCTTTAAACATCTATGTTCTTTAAGGATCTTTTGCTTGTTGTCACCAATACTGACCTTATAAAAGTGGTAATCTCGTTAAAAAAATATTTTGTTTTAACATCAAAATCTTTGGCCTTTGATACTTTTACAGTTGTACAGTTTTCAGGTCCCTGTTAAATGGTAGACAACACAAAGGTTGCATGGGATGTGGACATACAGAGGTTTTTTTTTTTATTTAAGAAGCACTAGTAAAATCTTAAACCATATTCTAGATTAAAAATATTGGTCTGACAAGTAAGTGTGGGAAAGCTTTTTGGTGTAGCACTATATGATAAAATCAAATTAAATTTCTAAAGAAAAAAGAAAAAACAAAAACAAAAAGTGCAAACTATGAACATATATATTGTGCTTAAGCGGTCATGCCATACACACACACACACACACACACACACACACACACACACACACACACGCACGCACGCACGCACGCACGCGCACGCACACGTATCCACACACACGTATCCACACACACGTATCCACACACACGCACGCACGGTTGCCAGCACTTTAAAAAGAAGCAGAGTTTGTTGCCTTCAGAAGCTGATTTACAGGCAGATCATTGACTCTCTAAAGCTGTAGAGGCAAGTTCACTCTTTTGGGCAAAGGGCCAAAAGAGAATTACATTACGTTATCAGCCTGTGTGCAGTAAAGCTGCGAGGGTTTCCTCTGTGGATAAGTTGTAGCAGACTTTGTGAAAAGTGCAGAGATATATTAAACATGGATGTGAGCCCAATTTTAAGAGTACATCTACTGAATGTATAACACACACACACACCTACTTAGAAAAAACATTTTCTAAAATAATCAATACATTACTTTTGTGGAAATGTAGTGAATAACGTTTATGCTTTCAGTATTAAGATCACCACTTTAAAGTGTTTGTCAATGTTTCCTCCCCTCCTCACACAACAAATCTGAAAATGCACTTTTTTATGTATGCAATAATGCTAGTTTGTCTTTAAATATATGATAGTATATCAGCAATGTTACCTTTTACAGTAGTAGATCTAAGTACTGCATGCAGTTGTTCTGTATTTATTTACAACACACATGATCACATAGTGTGATGCAAAAACAACAACAACAACAAAAAAGGATGAGTTAACTAATTGGTATTGATTGTATGAAACTATTACAGACACTTGATTGCATCTTTCTGTATTTATTTATTTCTATACATTTTTTAATGGTGTTTATTATTCATATTTTGTCATTTGAATATATTGAATAAATGGGCATTACTATTTCCCAAGGTGCCATGTTCATTTATTGAAATTTTTAAGTAATTCTCAAACTGATCTTTGTTGGTATGATGCAGTAATGTCACGTTCGGGGAGACGATACATGAAGGTGAACTTTTGGACATTTTTTTGTTGTATTCAGCAGCAGCACATTTTGTATTCTGTAAAACAATCTACATAAGTGTGTCCTCCCCCACCCCTACCTTTCATTCTACTAACATTAATCATTGAGACAAGGCCTCTCTATTTTTTTCTCGCTCTCCAACGCTGCAGCCTAACCCGCTGGGCATCACTGCCAGCTTTCTTTCTCCTTTTCCTCCATCCCAATTCCAACCCTTAGTTCACTGCAAGACTGGCATTTTGGACAAATTAGGGTTTGGTATATGTTTGTCTTTACTATCAGATGCTCAGAATATTATTTCACATTATCGGCAGTGGTATCACTGATGGAGAAGCACTGGGTGCTGCTATGCGATTTGCGTAGGCCATAGCTCACTTTGATTAATTAGATTTAATTAAGGTGTCATCCAGAGTCATTTCATGAAATTTTGTCAGAAATTGCAGAAAACATCTACCTTTTTGGTAATATTACCTTCAGCACCAATTTATGCTTGATGAATCATTTTTTGATTAAGGCCTAATTGACCCAAGTGATTTGACTTAGCCTGTGATCGGTGAAGGATTTAAAAGTTTTTATTTGAATGGATGTGATTTTTTTTTAAATCAGAAAGAATTTAAAGTAAATTATACTGAGCTACAACGATGTGTTCAGCTGGACCGTTTATTGCTTACAAGCTCTTTATTTTTATTCTTTGTCTGCTAAAGACTACTGTGTAGTGCATCCCTTCTTTACCATCCATCACCAGGCAGCAGTGTTCCTTATGCAAAGCAGGAGTTGGCCTCCCAGTGGCTTTTTTGTAAAACAAAAGAGAAAAGCACTTGACTTTGTTGAATCCAGATACAACCTACATCATTGTGTATTTATACAGAGTTTGAAAAGGTTTACTCAGTATTGTCATTTTAGATGTCTAGGTGTGCAATGTCCGGATACAATGAATCTAGGTCACAGGATTGCATCAGAAATGTGCCTCTATTCTTTGTGAATAGCTAATCAGTATTCATGCACATAATTGCTGATCATATAATAGCAGTCTTCATAGCAAAATATTTTGAAAAAGCAGACCAGACTGTTATCGAACATCCTATTTTACCACAAAAGTTAGGACCCTTGAGTGTTGAGAACCATCAGTTAAAACTCCTTGGTGCCAACCATATTGTAAAAGCTCCAATAGAGGTGCACTCTGTATTTTCAGAGATGCCCTGTTTCTAGTTGGGCAGGACCAGTGCCTAGCATGGTATCATTTAATTACTCTTAGCGCTGTCATAATGTTGACATGGTGGTGGTGTGTCCGTGTGATTTGTCCTGATTGGGAATCAGCAATTCAGCTGCTGGACTTGTTCACTTTGTGTGTTTTAATCAGGAGACTGACAGGGGTCAGCTGTATGTTTACAGTTTAATTTAGTCATCCTCTACACCTTGGTTTGTACATTTGGTCATTTAGCAGATGCTTTTCATCAAAAGTGACTTACAAGTATCCTTACGTGGTTGAAGTCAGCAGCAGTTGATACAAAACGATGAGCAATAAACTCTTATTGGTAATTCAGTGGATCTGGAATTCCAGGTCTACTGGTTTGTAGTCCAACAGCATGAGTAATGTACTTAAAAAGCATCAACTCAGGACACAGTAAACCCCTAAGTGCATGTCAATGTTAACACAGTGCTAAGAATGATCCACCACCAAAATATTTACTGCTAAGTGGTAATACATTTTAATTATAAATGAAATATAGTAGAATGTATGTCTACATAGTAAGTGGAGCTGATTATACAGATGAGATGAGTGTATGGAGATAAAGATCGTAATGGTGTTATTTTTCTAGTTCATAAAATATCCCGAGACTTTTAAAGTAACAACTTATTTACAGTATGTTTAAAATCCCACATATCAGAAACAGACTTATTTTGCCAAGCATGTTACACACAAGGAATTTGGTTTCGGAACGGTGGTGTCTCCCAAGTTACATTACACACTTTACTAAGAATATACTATAAAGCCCTGCACTATGCAGAAATAACATAAAATTCTTGTCATTCTGTCTCAACTTCACACTTGTATGCACGGACAGATCACTGATGATTTATTGTCACATTAACAAGCATAACTTGAGGTCTGGCCACAAATCAGGAAGGAGTGAAAGACTATCCCGACCACTTACTGGATAAAACATACTATTTTTAGTCATTCAGAAGTGTAATGGGGAAACTCCACCCAGTGCATGCAGTACACAGAGCCCCAGCAGGCCTGCATTATGTAAAACCATTTTTTTTTCATGCAGCAATACATGTAGGAAAACCAAATTATAGCACTTCACAGCTCGCACAATTCTTTAAAACATATTAATGGCCCTGAGAGCAATCAATGTATAAAGTGCTCTTAAAATATTGTTTTTTGATTACTATGATCTATGAATTTATTGCACATAATAACTCAAGTTATTCTTAAAGCAGGGGAAAAGATATTTATCACTTAGCATGCATGATAATGTAATAACACTATATCTGTATTACGAAGGGGAAAAGTGTATTACATAAAACATACAAACATACAGCCGGCACACTCGCTTGCACACAAACGCATGCACAAGACTTCTATAAAATAGGTCTCAGCCTTCATGGGCAAATGCTAAAGCTACAGAGTCAGTTATTACTTTCCATTGAGTTTATAACAGTTAATATAAAGTAATACTAAACCTAATTTTTAAAACTACAATTCTTAAAAGGTGGTTACTTTTTATGACAATTTATTTACTTCAAATGTGTATTCTATTGTTGCTAAATGTTCTGTTAAATCTCAAACTGTTTTCCTCAATTGAATAATTTGTTTAATTATAGATTTTTTTTTATAGCTGGCACTGTTTTTGACATGAAAATAGTCAATAAATCGTAGAATTTGGAGTGTATTTGTAGAAGTCTTTGCTCATTTATTCAGAAAACTATTCAGGAGGTCAGACACTGATGTAGGTCAGGCTAACAATACTGACATTACATTTAGTCATTTAGCAGACGCTTTTATCCAAAGTGAAAAAACAGCTAAACTGCAGTACCGTCAACCCTGTGCGTTACTCTGTCTGGCAGTTTTGGGGTTTTTTTGTAGCAAGTGTCTGTGGTGTGCATCTGGGTATTATGTGAGCCAGGCAAATTCTTTCAATTCAAACTTATCCAAACACCCAGCTTCAAGGCTCTCGCTGTGTACACAATGGAACAGTTATGCTGGAGGAGCAGAGGAAGTTCCCCAATTTCTTTACAAAGTAGAAAGCAAAAACATCTCAAATGCTTGGCTAGGTGCTTAATTTGTTGCACTTCGTATGGGAATAACCGAAATAGCTGAATTTGCCAAAATAGGTTTTACTACTTCTGTCTCTACGGTGTGTCCCTTCATGAACAAATTGTAATGATAAACGTATTAGCCAAATTTTTGAAAAGCTTATTTTTTCCAGGTGAAAAAAAACAACAACAATATTGTGCCATTGGTAAAACTACAAATTTAAAGCCCTGCCAAATTAAACAAATATACAGTTGGCTCTGACAGGATAAAAAGCATGGGACATACAGGTGAGAGAACATTTTTATTCCCTCTCCAATTTTCTCATGTACTTTTTATAACACTTACCGGCAAAGTAGCTACACATGCTTCCTGCACAGAGGTACTGTAAAGTATTAATTACCAGCATCACCTCCGTGGGTTTTATTTATTCAGCTTTGTTCCCTTATGAAGAAAGGCATGAGCATGGGTCAGGTAGATGTGTAATAAGTTACATACAAGCACTCTTCAATAAACTCAATTTGACTTGGTGCATAACATTTAACTGTTACTGTCATATTAGACACTGTGTTGTAGAGATCAATTAGTTTTCAAATGTGCTTTAGTTAAAGGTGACTGCTCATGATGAACTAGAGGCCATACTAATGACTGTTTCCTAAATGATACCAGCCTTACCTAATTGAACCTATGAAGTCCACAGTAAGAGCAAAGATAACATTTATGTTTGACTGTAATAACACTCAACACATTGTATAAGCAGTATCTTAAATAAAAGGCGTGTGAAATGTAATCACTGCACATCAGAATTATCATTATCTCTGTGCACATCGCTGTAAATGAAGACATAGCTAATGAAATCAATGCTGAAACAGATGATCAAATGCAGATGCATGTTCGGCTTTGAGCGCCTAAAACGGCATATGGTCGTATGATGACAAGAGCATTGCTTCCCAGCACATGTTTAACCCTGTTCATGTCCTGTGGTAAAGAAATCCGGAAGCACGGTGTCAGGAGGGCCGATATGACGAATGGTCCATACTCATTGTGTTTGTGTAACAGCCTGCTGAGCTCAGGCAGGATGTAAGAAATCCACACATTCATATCCTAAGAGGTTTTGCTTCATGGAAAGCACAAGATGCGGATGTTTATCAGAGTAATTACGATGGATAATCAATAATCCATGGTGTCTAGTTATTGTACACCGAATTACTACACAATAATAATAATAATAATAATCCATATATTAGTCTCACCATATTATAAATGTTTGTTTTTCTAAATATACATTTATGTATTTAACACATTATAACACAAATCCAGTTATTAGAATTACTGTAAAAAGTCTGTAAAGAATTTGAAAAGTATTTAAAAAAGTTTAAAGTCAGAGTTAGGTCTTAATCACCTCAGCAGCTTTTTATATTTATTTTATTAAGAAGTAAACAGTTGCAATAACAAATTATATTTTAAGTATTAATTGGTTATTACAATATACACTGCTAAAATCTTAATGAATAAAATATTATTATTGAAAATCTTTTTTAGTAGATAGTGGAATGTGGAAAATTTAAATCAAAATGATTCTCCCATGGAGGTCTGGATTTGGAATCCTACTCAGAATCAATGTGGAAAATTAAATGACTGGCTTATCCAACTTCAGTAGAAATTACTCAAGACAAGTTAAAATGAGGCTCAGTAGTGTGTGGTGCCTCCACGTGCCTTTATGACCTCCCTACAATGCCTGGACTTGCTCCTGATGAGGAGGCGGATGTTCTCTCCTACGGCCCCCTTCACATCTCCTGATGTACTGGCCCGTCTCCTGGTATCTGCTCCATGTTCTGGACACCGTGCTGACCGACACAGCAAACCTTCTTGCTTCCACAGCTGGCATTGATGTGCCATCCTGAATAAGCTGTACTACCTGAGCAACTTGTGAGGGTTGTAGACACCGCCTCACGCAACCTCTATGGTGAGAGAACTGACTAAATGCCAAAGTGACCCAAACATCAGCCAGAATGGATGAGAACAGAGAAAAGGGGTGTGGTCACCACCTGCAGAAGCACTCCTTTATAGGGGGGTCTTGCTAAGTGCCTCTCATTTCTACCTGTTGTCTGTTCCATTCGCACAACAGCAAGTGAAACTTATTCACAATCAGTTTTTTATTCTAACTGGACAGGTTTATTTCACAGACGTGTGCTTGACTTGGAGTTACATTGTGTTGTTTACGTGTTCCCTTTATTTTTTGAGCTGTTTATATACATACGCTGGATGAGGGGGCTGGTTCTCAAAATTATTTGGGTTTACACTTTTGGGGAAATCGTTGGCTTGTGGTTAAACAACCAGCGGCCTGATGGTCCCTGGTTCGGTTCCTGGTCACATCAGGCTGAAGTATATTTGAGCAAGACACCCAACCCCAGGCACCTTATACAAGGCTACCCACTGCACAAGTTAAATGGGTTAAATGCGGAGGACTTATTCCTCTGTCTGTAAGCACTTTATCACTTTATTATACATGTTTGACGGTATTAGAAGTCAGGACTCAGGACTAAGCCAGACATATTCTTGCATAACAAACTTTTGCCAAACTTTTTTGGAAATGAGGCTGTTGCCCTTGTCCTTTAAATACGTTTTAACATGGTCCTATTCAGTAAAACTTTTGTATATGATAATAATCTCTTATTTTTAACTAAAAGCCAAAGACCCATAAATGAAATAAAGACAAGGATAACTTAACCCCTAGAACCAGAAACACAGTTTGTGTCATCTGAGACATCCATTTCAATTCACTGGAATGGAAGTGAAAGAGGAATCACACAAACAAAGCACCAGTTTTTTGATAACTCCCAATACTGAGTGCTCCTGATGCAATCACTGTGCCGCTTATGACTTTGAAGACTTATCTTCTGTAGTGTCTCTCTTTCCTCTATGTCGACCTCGCTTCCTCCGAGTGGTACAATGATCTTTTCTATGCTCGCTGTGATGAAGTAAAAGCAGGGAGCATGAGCATAGATTTCCAAGCATTAACCAATCATCTGCGACAGGCCCACACTACATTAGCGCCAGTGACCTTTCCACTAGTGCTGACAGTCATCTGTCAACAATGTCACTCTCCTCGCCAGTTCTGTATCCCCAAGAGTCGAAATAATCAGGACAGTGAGGTTAAACCAGGGTTGTGTTGTTTCTCTGGTATTATTGCAAAGGTCAGGTAAGGAAGCTGGTCTTAAGCCGTGTGCGATTGGGTGTGGTGCCCTGGATTCAGAGTGGTTTCATCGAAATTACATTGAAGAATTAAATGCCAGAATACGTCATTAATACAGCAAATGCTGTATATATTAAAAAAAAAAAAAAAAAAAAAAAAAAAAAAAAAAAAACTCCTCAATTGGAAAAAGGAATATTTTGACCATTATATGGATTAGTGTACTGCAAAAAATGACTTAACAAGTCAGAAAAAGTGTAACAAAAATGGTGTTTGACTTAATAGATTGCAATATGTGGGGGCACACATTTGAGAAGGGGTGGCTGGTTTGCCTTTGTCCAGCAAAAAAAACAAAAAAGCGAGAAAAAAAAAAACAATGAACACATTTAGAACAAGAGCCCTAACTATTCAGTCATCTGTACTGGCAGAGCTGCTAAGTTTGTTGATTGTAAACAAGTTGTTTAATGCTCACAGGGAGCCAAAGCCACAAAGAAGGGCCTGCTGCATGATGCTAATGTACTGTATGTCAGAACAAATGCAAACGTAACGGAGTGAGATTCAGGATAACTAAAGGCACATAATAGGCGGAAACTTTAGGCTGAGGAAGCATATTAAGATGAATCCATAAAGCCCTCCTACTAAAACTGTACAAACTAAAACATTAAAATACTATTACACAACAATAAATACAGTTATGGAAAAGTATAGTGGTGTTCCGTTTTAGACCGTAACAATGTGTAGTTCCATCAAATGCAATGCATGCATATGCACACCTGTTTTTTTTTTTAACCCTCCAGCAAAGAACTACAGCCCCTTGACACACACCCACAGCCCCTCCTAACACTGCTGAAAGCCATTACAGAAATACAATTTCTAATGCCTTCACACAGGTCTGCGATCGACTGCAAACAAATTTATATTCAGCTCGTAAACAGAGAGCTGCAGAGATTTATTTATTGAGCGGAGAGGAGAGAAACAAGCTAGCGCATGAACCCTGGGTAACCCCACAGCTGACATGAAGATGGATAAGCATACCATGCAAATGTACGGAGGGAAAGGATATATTGCACTCAGTCATTCAGCTGCCTGTAGAATTCCATTAACTCCTCCAGCTGCGACCGTATCTCTAGGCTTGTATGAGCATCACTATACACTGATGATTATTTCCAATTGTTTTTTAATCACTGCCAAGCAATAGTAAAATCCATTATTGGAACTATACATGGAGGTTCTTTCCTGTGTTCAGCACAGCACTTCATATGCAGCACTTACAGGTTACAACTGTGGTAATTTTCTGAACGAAAGGGAAAAGTCTCAGACATTTTATTCAGGGTTCTCGGTTTGCATTTTATTTTCTTTACCTGTACCATTTCATGGACTTTGTACTTGTTACTGTCATCAAACTAAACGCAATATATTGAAGTGATCAATAAATAAACCTGTATCTTAAAAACACATGAATTTCAATTATTGAGTTTGTGGTGTAACTTGTTTTCTATTTACCAAAGAGATGAAGGTGGGGCGTTGGGGTGGGTGGTGGGTAATAAATGTGGATTTATGTGAACACAAAAAAAGTTGAAAGAGGTGGTTGCATGTATTTAGTTATTTATGCATATCAGAAAGTCTTTAGCATATTATTTGCATGTGTTATTGGTGTGTGTTTATCTTCTTTTGCTAAAGGGCTACATACTTTATTAAGCTGATGGTCAAATCTTTGCAGAGATTTGTGGACTATCTGCGGTAACTTAAACTGCTAAGATAGAATTAAAGCTTCACTAGTTCAAAGTCAACGTAACGAGATAATTTTATCCTAAGAGTCCTACATTTTTGTCTGCACATAAATAAAGATTTGATTTATGGATATTTTTTCTTTATTTGCATTTATTTTTCTCATATTTAGACATTGAATTTTTGCAATGTGCAATCTGTTTCATGAAGTAAAGGAGCACACATTTGGAAAGGGTGGCAGACTTGCCTTGGTCCAGCAACAAAGAATTTAACACATTTAGAACAAGAGCCCTAACTATTCAAAGTCATCTGTACTGGCAGAGCTGCTAAGTTTGTTGATTGCAAACAAGTTGTTTCATGCTAACAGGGAGCCAAAGCCACAAAGAAGGGCCTGCTGCATGAGGCTCATTTATGTCAGAACAAATGCAAACATAAGAGTGAGAGCCAGGATAACTAAAGGCACATAGTAGGCAGCAATCCATAAAGCCCTCCTACTAAATCTGTATAAACTAAAACATAAAAATAATGTTATAATACATAAATAATATTATAATACATCAAGTGTTATTTTTTATGTGCAGACAATAAAAGATTTGTAAATCTATACATGTCTTAATCACAGAGTAAAGTATCAGAAAACTAACAAATATCAAAAATGGACATTTTTTTCTTACAAATATTTTATATTAATTTGCCCATGCCTTATGGTCACAACCACATTTGTGAACATTGTGTTATATTGCACAGCTAATATTAAAATGACCTTTTTTTTTATTTTAACATTTCCATGACATAAGTTACATTCAAATTTAAAAGTCATTGCAAAAGCACTAACAAGAACATTGATCTTGTTCAAAAAATCCCTTATGCACATTCAGTTTCACCAAATTTAGGAAATGTACATTAATCCTCCAAAACTAAATGATTTAAAACAATATTAAGTTTTCTGCTTTTTTTATTGCAGTCTAGATATCAAGCTTTTAATATATTTAATTGAATCAACTTCAGCCAATTCAGTCCTGAGTCATACAGTCACCCTGTAATTAGCCCCTACAAAGAGATTTGTTCTTTTTCTGCAGAGGGAAACACCAAAATAACAAGCACCTCAGAAAACCCTGTATGTTTTGGATTGCGTACATATAAAATATGTTATAAAACCTTATGCAAAGGTTTGGACAACCATTTTAAAATGAAAGATTCTGTATTTGTTTTTGTAATATACATCATGAGAAATGTTGTTTTGATTTTCATTTCTTAAATTTGCTGTGAAATAATTTTTCCTCCAACTTCTCATAAAAACTCTATTGTCTGGACCAGCACTCTTTCTGACATGGAAGGCAGATGCTAATTATCATTTGACCGGTGGGTGACCCCTGAGCAGCAGCTGCTTATGCCACACAGGATCACCGCCATTAACACACATTAAACGGGTAACATAAAACCTGCAGTGTAAGGTGTGGTGGTGTGAAACGAAACATTTCGACTTGCATGGATTAAAGAATCTCAGACAAATATTCGCACTGGAATTTACTTTGCTTTGAAATGACAGTGTTTATATTCTTGGAATTCAGACCAGACAAACCGTAACATTCAGTATAGTCTTATGGGTTTGTTTGAGTTAAAATAACCACCTATGTTGATGAGTAGGTAGAAATGTTAAAACAATAAAAATGCATTTAAATTGCTTGTGTATATCACAATAATGTCTATAGCTACATTTACAGTTCCTTTGATTTGATGATAGGAACCATTCTCAGACAAACCGGCATGTCAATGAGCAGGAGTGGAGTTTTATACAGTGATCACTTATTGTTAATAAAATTAAAACCACTACACTTGAGATCATGTACAGCCAGTTATACCTAGATAGTAAATGTACAAGTTGCCCTGTGTGTCCTGAAAATTAAACCGGATAATTGCACCACTGGGCAAATGGTTCTAACAATGTGCCTAGTGAAAAGGTCCATCAATGACAGCAATAAAAAAATACAATCATGCCAACAAGCATTTAGCATTTGGATACTAGAACGTCAATACCTTATTTCTCGCTGTCATAGAATTTATATTTTACACAAACTACTGAATAATTTAAGAGAATTGTGCTGAAAAGCAACTGGTGTTCTTTGGCCTTTCAGTGCATGTTTAGGATTAGTAAAGTCAAAACCAATCTTTTTTTTTTAAATTTGCAGCAAGTACAGCGTTTTTCACGGTGGTTAAAAATATGCTTGCTATGGTAAAACACACTCAGACGGGGGTGATGTCCGGCTATTGGCCACGAGTTAAGAGAGCACGTCATCCCCATCAATCACTGATTGAGCGTTTCTACAAGGCGCGTGTGAGCTCGTTGCGCGCGGTTTTTCCAAAGTGGATAGGGTCACTGGCGGCTCGGCCACGAGAAGCCTGGAGACAAGCGACGTCATTTGGCGAGTTGCTAAGGACGCCAAAAGTTCATGAACGAGGGCGAACGCGCAGTTTCTGGAGCGGTACAAAATGACAGGATTTTTGGCGCGTGTCGTATTTCCTGACATCTCCTGGAATTTAAAAACAAATTATGATTTCTCATATGGACGTTGAAAAGATCCTGTCCTGATGAGGAGACTTTGCCACGAGGAGCCACTGATGTCACCCACTGCCACTGAGAGCCTTTAAAGACTGCGGCCTAATCAATTTACACAAGTTTATGATGGAGATTCCCTCAGAAAATTTACCCCATTCCGAATACATTATACTTTCTAGTGGGTCACGACGAAGAGGATCCAATCACGCGTGAGTAAGTCAGAAAGTTTCTTGAACTTTTTTGCACCGCAACAAAAGCCATTCTAGTTTTTCATCCACTTGATCTCGCACTGATTTCTTTGGAGTTGGACATAAAAAACGAATTAAACATCAATTGCACCTGATAATTCATATAAATGACAGAAAAGCAGTTCAAGTACCCCAACAATTAATTTTTCAATAAGAAGCCTAACAAATTGTTCCATCATTTAAAATGTAATAAATAGGTTATAAACATGTCATGAACTGTGACTATTGTATATATTATGGATTTATATCAAATGGGCCATTGGAAGAGATCACGAGAGTGCAGAAAGGAAGTGGTTAACGAGAGGCAACCTACACGTCAAACTTTGGTCGGAGACTTACAACTTAGCAATCGACAGCACGAAGTGATGAAAACTTTATGGGGGGAAAATAAAACTTACATGACAAAGACATATGACATTTTTTATCCCTCTACTGAGTCCGAAACACATAAAATACAATCCCTGTGCCTTCACTTCACAACATTTTACAGTTTATCCCTCTATAACTGTTCAGCCTCCTGAGTCTATTAAAGGGAAGCCAGCTCCCCCTAGCTCTCTGTCTATTTAGAGCTAAATAAGGTCCAGGGGAAGCTTTTATCATCCACGTGCTTAATGCAGGCCACTGTTTATAATTAGTCTTCTGTTCGAAAACTGTGGAGAAAGGACAATCTTTCTGAAAATCCTCTGCCAAAATGCAACCCAAGACTGTACTCATAAAAATTGTTAAACAAATCCATCTGCACTGTGGTTTGGGTTACCATAAACTGTCACGTTTAAGGACACATGACCTGCATTATGTCAAAAGCATTCAACCTTTGTTATGAGCATCGCGTTGACTGGAGATCGTTAATCGGACCACAAGAGATAAAACATGGAAATATCCAATATACCCTATTGGTTAACTCTTAAAAAAAGTTTGTGGCCTCTTTTTCCTGTAAAAAAAAAAACATTTCTCCAGGCCAGAAGATACTAAATTACAAGCAAATAAATACTTCAGAATAACAGTGTTGTGGTTTTGTCACTAAATTCAAAAGAAAACATTGATTAGAGGAATTTGATGCATTGCAAAACCTGGATTATGAAATCCCACAGGATTAAAAGGCAGACATTGACGATTTCTTAAATGGGTACTTTGTGCTCATCATTTAAAATACTTTTACCAAAACAATAAGCTCTATTTTAAAATAATTATTAGGTTCTGATGAAAATGAGTCTATAGACTTTTAGGAGTCAAATAATGTTTTTTAACACTGACAGCATTATCTCAGTTTCTTTTGAGACATTTTTCTTAAGAATATTAAGGTAATGTTAACTTTTGCATGGAAGAAAGCAAATCTCTTTGGATACTGCGCACTACATGGCTTAAATTCCTACACAAACAGAAAATTACAATGACAATATGTTGCTTAGACAACACAGGATTTCAGACAGCTCTAAAATCTTATTGCTATATAGATAATCAGCATTACACTTTCTTTAGGTTGTTTGTCTAACTCAGCAGCAATGGATCATTTCCTTTACTAAACTTGCATAAAACTCTGCGTAACAGGATCTCCCAGCAGTTTCTACAAATTCACACAGCATCATCCTTCAATTATGTCTTGACAGCACCTGAATTACTGTGGGCAGGATGCCCAGATGACTGAGGGAATCTGGATCGATCTAACATCCTTTTTTTCTTTTGCTGTCACTCAGGTTCAGTAGGACTTGTTATCCTCTTTCTTAAGGAAGCCAGATTTAAATAATTCCTACAGAAGTTAGATACATTTACATTGTTTTAATCACATATATCCTAAATTATTAATATTCTGTGTTTTTGTGAACAACTTTCTCATCCAGAGGGAACTCCCTTCGTTTCTTTATATTTGAATGCAGAATGATCCTGAATAGTAAAGGTGACCTTTTAGCTCATCTGTAATTTATTCCCACAGTTTATAACTTGTTTTACTAAGATTTCACAGAGCCTTTAACAATGCCAAGAGCTTTTAAAGACACCTCATATTTCAGCAAGTGATCCAGACTAGATGAAAAGTGGGTCTCTGTTTGTGAATGTACTATTCTTTGCAACTGTGGAGGTTGCCTGAAGGTGGTTCATTCCATACAACCATCAGCTGCTGGTTAAAACCATATCTGGATCAGTTAAAAATAGACAAAACAAATAGCCCGAGTTCTACATCTCCATAAGGTCAGCATATCATTATCATGATCATATAAAGGTTTCAGTTTTTATGGAACAATAAATCAGTGGTAGCCAGATAAACATCTACACTTGTTAAAATTAGGTTAAATGAACACAAATATGCAATCCATTTTTAATAAATCACTGGATTCCTTTGTGTTTAAAAAAAAAAAAAAAAAAAAAAAAAAGTGCCAGATGTTGATATCTTTAGTTATGGTCGGTCACAAAATTACTGCAACACCAAAGCTTCAAAGTAAAGTAAAAATTTAGACCAAATAAACAGTTAAGCTCTCCTTTTCCTCAAATCACTGCAATAAAAACCTAAAGACTTTCAGCCAGAAACTCTGTAATATAAGTGTCACAGAACACATTCATTATAATCAACATATTGAAGTGACATTTTTTGTGTATGTAATTAAAATTGAAATCAAAATATAAAATCATTTAGTTTCATTACATTGCTCTAGAGCACCTTTTCTATTTAATGTTCAGCTGATATGTTAAATTTAAGGTGGTATGGTGAATTTGTGGATTAGAATCTGGGCAGATCTTAAAGCTCCTTTCTGAAGGGATTTTGCATGTTATCTATAGATAGGGTTACCATGTGAACTGACGATGCCCCTCGAAGATGATCCATTGGTGTGAACACTTGAGTGTACTCCAAAAAGTACCAAAAGATTTTTCATGTTGTATCTATGCATTTCATTCTATGACCACTAGTATAGGGCCCACCCCCAAAGTAGTATAAGCTGCATGGAAAACTGTTATTTTCAGCAAATAAACCACTGTGTATTAAAATGTGCTGACATTAGTCTGTCTATGTTATGTTTATTTCAATTGAAAAAAAATCTATAACGCCTATGAAATATATATTCCTGTGTATTTATTCAATGTAGTGTAAAAATAAGTTGATACCATTCGATGTATTTATTTCTTGATGCATTAAATGTAATATTCACAGCTGGGACTGAGTTGAGGTGACAAGCCAAATGCTAGCCCCTTACTTGAACCTTTAAGTCAAATGACTGTTGCAACAAAACGAGGCATATAAGTCAACATGATGGAGAAATGCAAACAAGGAATTAGTTATCATTTTAGAATCGGTTACTGTCTTGTTTGTGGATGTATATGGAGGTTTTAAAATTTTCTTAAGCACTGGTCAAACAAATTACAGGAGATTAATTTGTAGCATCTACATTATTAAAATAATAAGAATGTGTAATTTCTACTGTTCAAATGAAACAATTAATGAAATTTGAGTTGGGTAGCAAGAAATTTGTTCAGCTTTTTGCAAATGTGGGAAAAACCGACAGCTTGTTTCAACTTTGGTGAAATGTTTGTTTTATATTTTAGAATTCTACAAGCATTATTTGGCCAGGTCGCTAAGTATCTTAAATATAATCATAGGACTATATAGATTCATATTGGCACTTTAACATCACATACATGGATAGGTGTGGCAATTTATTTTATTTGTAAATGCAAGGTGCGAATTTTACACGACACAACTTAATGCTAAAACATAGGTAAAGTAAAGTAAACTCTGTTCTCATTCACTGTGTGTTAAACAAAGCAGGTTGGATTTAGTTTTGTTAAAGCTTGGGTGTATTCATATTGTCCAGTAGTCTTTGTCTCAAAAGCGTCCCTTGAAGGTCTTTCTGACATGCTGTGATGGACGGTGATTCAGTCTTCAAACTATACCCTATCCTCCTCCTCTAATAGCAAATGTTCAAGTACAGTGCTTCTATCTGCTTTTAAAGTTGTACTGTGCAAATGACTTCACAGATATAAAATTCACCTATAAGTATATGTATAAATTACCTCTATTTTCTAACGAGAACACTAAATATCAGAATACATTTTTTCCCCAAGGTCAGGAATATCACTTTATGCAGAATTAAGATATGTAAATAACTAAAGGCTACAGAAACAAAAAGTATTTTTATTTTATAAAATAGAATTAGACATTGGATAATTTGTTTCCAAGTGGCAAGGTGGCACAATGAGAAGTACACAGTCACAGAGCAGGATGGTTTGAGTCTTAGGCAAGTGATCAAATTTCTTTGAATGGCATTTGTATGTTCTCCCAGTGTCAACGTGGGTTTTCTTTGGAGGCTTTCATTTTTCTCACCGTACAAAAAAAAATTAAATTCATGTTTTTGGAGATTTTGAATTTCCCTTTAGTGTGAGCAGGTGCATAAATGTGTTCTGTGTGTCTGCCCTGCAATGGACCTGTCCAGGAAGTTTTTGTCTTATAAATTCACACCATCACCCCCCTGAGAGAAACAAGCATCACACAAAATAAGAGAATGGTTTTCTATTTTATCAGCTGTAGATAGGAAACATTTTTAAATATTATGTATAAGTATAAGGGGAAACATTTTTTTTAAAAACTGTTTTTTTTTTTAATTCTGTGCTTTTATGCTCAATGTGAAGATGTATTACAGTTTATATATATATTCCATTGATTGTAATCTACAGACTTAGTCAAATTAACTCACTTTTTTCAGTAATTGAAACAAAAAGATCTACAGTAAATATATTAAAATACTTCCTGCTATTAAACTACTTAAAATATATACATCACACGAGACAAAAAAAGTTATGTAATAAATTTTTGTGTGTATTCTTTTTGAAAACAAACCTCTTAATTAAAAGAAAACACATCTTAGATGTACTATGCTTCTTTTTTATTTAGTACTCATAATTTTTAAATCTGAGAAATATATAAATGTTCAACCAAAAAAATCTGAAGTATTTTGATCCCATCTTTGGGTGGAATGGTGCCAAGATCTTGAATTGTTGAGTGCCGCCACAACGCATGATCTCAGAAAACAAGCTTTATTTAATTCTGGTTTTATTGCTATTATTTAAACTAAATATAATTTATATAAACAAGTATTTCTGTAAACAAGTTTGCAGACTAGTCACTGAAATTCCCCCGATTTATGCTAAAAGGTAGGGGCGCGTATGTTAAAAAC
The DNA here is from genome assembly GCA_025769995.1 of Xyliphius kryptos. NCBI lineage: Eukaryota > Metazoa > Chordata > Actinopteri > Siluriformes > Aspredinidae > Xyliphius > Xyliphius kryptos. Next base: position 11,266,128 of record JAOUQT010000016.1, on the reverse strand, counting down.
TAAATTAACACGAACATATATACATCAAATTGTTCAGATTTAAAACATTCGTCCCGTAATGGTCATAAAACACATCTGTTTAGTTTATGATTATCCTGTAGGGCCTTTACGGTGAGCCTGAGTAAGCAGGACGACACAAAAGTATAATTTCTCTTGTGTTGTGCTGTTTTTGCAGGCAAAGCACATCTAAATTGGAAGAAAGTGGTCGCTGGACAACAAATCACTGATGGCAGCACAAATACAGGAGCAGCCGTTCCGTGTGGCAGCTTTAGCACCGAATAGGAGTTTCACAGCTGAGATGACTCCTGAGATGCGCGTCGGCGGCGGGTTCGAGAGCGCACTGTGAATGAATGCAGATCAGGTTCTGGGTTCCCAATACAAGCGCATGGAAGTAAATAAAAAGTGCACCGTCTAAAACACACACAGAACCGGGACACAGTGGGCCTGCACACCTATCCAGAGTTTAGAGTGCTTTAATTGCGGGGAAGATGTACCAGTTCCACCGCTGCCACCCAATATGCAAATATAGAAAGCTGAAGCACGGTGAATTAAAGACGAGGAAACTTTCAACTAACGACTTCTATGCGAGAAATGTTCAGTAGGCTGTAAACGAAAGGTCTGCAATGTTCAGATGAAATAAACTGTAGTCCAGGTCAGTAATCAACTATTTTAAGTTTGCTGCATCTAATAAGTAAAAACAAACAAAACATCTACGGTTTCAATGAAACAATTATCAATTAAATGTAAAATATATTTCATTTGTTTTTATTTTTACCACACACCGAAATCACACTGGCTGCATGGACTTAAAAATAATGAAAAAATAAAGTGAAATAAACTGTAGTCCAGTTCAGTAAACCACCTGTTTTTAGGTCAGCCTCTTATTTGTTTATGCCGCTATTCTCTTTAGAACAATGCACATATGCTATTAACATCAAAAAATTGATTTTGTTAAAAAGAAAAAAAAAGTTTTAAAAAACTCAATTAAGTAGAAGAACGGCTAACATTGCAAAACAGGACCTGGGTGTTAATACTTCTAAATGTTCTATACTTCTAGATATTTAATGTTTGCAGTGCATTGTGGAAACCGTGCTCATACTGGATTTAATTATAATTGGTTGAGGAAAAGTAAAAAAAATTGTATATTCAAATGTTCCTAAAACAAAGTTTCAGGTACATATGCCTCCACACTTTTGTATAAACTTCGCCTTTAGGCTGACACGGTTCACGTCACGTTCACACCGCAAGGGCTTTTATCTGCAAAATATAAAGCCGCTGAATGACGCTCTGTGCGCCTCGGCTTTTTAACTTATTGCTAAACGCTGTCATCTTATTAAGTGCTCTCACTTTAAGTCATGTATTTGTCCTGTTTATTACTAAAATAGGTTAAACTAAAGCCATGTTTTCCAACACTAACGTTTATCCTAAATGGTGTTTAACCACTTCTGCTTTTTAAAATAAGCAAAATTTAAAATAGTTTCAGCAGTTCAAACCCGCCCCTTAAAGAGCGTTGTATAGATGCAGTTTGAAGAACCTGATGTACTGCTGCTTTCTGACACGGGTCTCATCACAGTTTAATTGAATTTAGCACCGTTTACTAAACCGATATAATCACTAATAATGCTTTGTAAACATGTGGCTTATCGTAAGTTTAACGTATGTAACAGATAATCAGTTTATAACGTATCACAAATAAACAGTGATAGATAAATGCACTAACAAGTGATTTATTTATTCTGTGAGCTGAATTATAAAGTCAGAGATTTTTACATGCACATATAAAACATTTAGTCTGTTTATACTAAACTGATCATGAGCCAGACTTAATCTTATTGAAGGATTTTTTTAGTTATGTTGTCTGACCTATAATAAAGCAATTGTTTATAAATGAGAATAAAATCACACAGGTTTAAACATACCATGCACTTTACTGTCTGAAAACACACTATAGTATTAAATCTATATTAAATCCATATTTATTCATATTTGCCCTACGATTTTGTCTACCCAGAATGTATAGAAATATGATAAATGCGCAGAACTGTCCCATAGATGAACGATCTTACGTTAAATTAGTACGACAAGGGCTGTCGTAAAGGACCATAAGGACTGAGTAAGATATGCGAATTTGTGGTTCTAAAATTTTTGATCACAAAGTTTTGCATTGAATACTTTTGGTCATACAATCCTATTTTGCAAACTTACGAACCGACTCCCGTGCTGGCTGCCTTTAATGTATGCACTTACTCCCCAGTTCACCTCTCACCTCTTGACCCTGACTTGGCTGCAGGTCAGCAGTGACCCGGTCACTGCCTCAGAAAGGCATGTGGGCTATTCCTCTAGTTCTTTCGCCTTTGCTTAGTATAATATAAATTGTATTAATACAAAACCTTTAACGTCGATACACCAAATCAAAAGCTCCATAATAATGCTATTATTATTATTATTTTATTATTACGGCCAAAAATATCACTTCAGTAATTTTAGTATTTAAATAATAATAAGCTTATTACGAATATAGACGACGCTTGTGATGTTGCTGCGCTTTAAATATTATTTTTAATATAAATATTTTTTTTATTAATACTGAACATTACACATTTTCTGCAGGAATATAAAACAAATATCGCTAATGATAAAGAAAAACAAAAAAAATAACATGACAGTCTTAAAAGGTAACAAAAACTGATTTGGTACTTTAGATTTTTGACGGACGAGCTGAAACAAATAGCGGTCATGAATATTTTGGCAAGGTTGCAAAGTTCTTTAAAAAATCTCTGTGACAAAAACATCTGTTTAAACAGATTAGCGAATGTGGTATTCAGGAAGTTTACCGGTGAACATAAAATGTGTCATCTCCATTAACAGTTCGTCAAACACAGAACGGGATTTCCAATAATTAATTAAGTAAACATTTTAAAGTAACTTATATTTAAGTCATGGGCCAACGTGTTTTGACAGCTTAGCTGAAAGTTATGAATAATTTTGTGCCATAAAGGACTGAGTTTTCGTTTAATAAAAATTAAATAAGAATAAAATCTTAACAGCATTTTAAAATTAGCTGAGTAAAATTTTTAACCAAACATTTTTTCAAAAAAAGGACAATTTTATTATAAAAGTACAGCTATGTATGGTGTAACTAATTATGTGAATTACTTTGTATTTTAATAGGTTGTCTGAATTTCATTAGCTTACAATATATCAATCAATACTTTATACTGTAAAGCTTAGCAGCCAATAAACAAAGGGTACCATAAATTACAATGCAAGAACAAAAGTATTAGGACACAATTGTGTTTTCAATTGGTCCCCAGCTTTGCAGATAGCAGGTTACATGCTTCTTGAAAGGCTTTCTACAAGATTATGGAATGTTTATGTGTGTGCGGAGAGGGGGGGGTGGGTGGATAATGTGCCTATTAGCCCAAAAAAACATTTGTGAGGTCAGACAATTTTATATGAGAGGGTCTGTTCACAGTCTTCAATGTGGCTGGTTAATGGGTTTTGGTCAGGGCTCTGTGCCGGCCAGTTGAAGTCTTCTACACCAAATTAATTCACTTTTGACTTTAAATCAAGCATCTTGGTCTTGTTTTAATAAACACATTGTGACTGAATAAAACAATAATGATTCAAAAATCAAAAAGTTTGCCTCTGACGATTTTAGACAAAGCTGCTGCAGAGTTAAGAAATCCAACCTGAACTAACCTGTAAGAGTTATATTTATTTACTGGCCCTTTTAAAACATTTTTTTGTGAATGATATTTATTGGCACATGAGTATATAGACTACCAATTTATCAGTATACAAAGAGCAGAACTCCCAAAAAATGTGATAAACAGGTCAGGTGCCAAATTAACAAAATAATATTAGAACACATTGACCTGCCCTATAATGGGCTGAGGTATGCCACTGCATTTCAAAGCAAAGCCTTTAGTCTTAAGGATCACTTAATATATGTAAGGATAATTTAGCACTACTTGCATGTGACAACATTATTATCATTTTCAGCAGATTTTTTTAAAATAAATAATTTATTGGCACTGACTATGATGGAATGCTTTTCCGACATGGCTGGGAACTTCTGCATGTGCTGTTATGTATCGCACAAAATCTCATCTGTTTAACTTTATATTCATATATTCTCATTTATAAACACATTTACATATATTGATATTCTAATGGTATTACTGAGTATTTCAGGACAGATCTAAGTGAGTATTTAAAATCAAGAGAGAGGGGCACGGCATGAATATGACCCCTGAATAACAGGTGGCACTGGCTAGCCTGAAGTCATTACAGTACTCACAGTTTTATGTTTAAATCAGTAACGGCCCAAAATTTACATTAAGACAATTTCTCCTTCACTCGTCGGTTGACCATAAAGTGATTACTGATAAAATAAGAGCAGTCCATTTTTCAATGCTGAGTCTGAAGGCACACTTTGTAACCACATTTTTCACTCTTTGTCTCAGTTGGGATTTCATGCTGCCCACCTGTTGCACATGACCTAAAGAAAGAGTGCAAACCGAAAGAAGTGTAGGCGCACACAAGCTATAGCATGTACAGAGCACGTCTCACGGGCCCCGTTTCTCCTCCCTTTACATGACTCCTTAGAACAGATGTTTGGGGACAGTTTACCGGCTCAGCAAAAAAAAAAAATGGTAAGAAAGAAAGAAAATCGGTGCACAGAGAAATAACAGCACTCAGCATTTCTGCTCTGGGGACGAAAATGGGCTCTGGGATGTGAATCATGGGAGGAGGGGAGATCTGAACTCCATGCTGAAATTCAGCATGTGTGTGTGGATTTGGGGGGGGGGGTAGAACAATGTCAAGGTTACTGTATATATTAGGCTGTCATTCAAATCTATAAATGCAAATAAAATGACTGCAGTATGAATGCATATAGAGCTCATTGATTGTTCTTAGTCATACCTGTCCCCTTTTAAATGTAGAGCTGATGTATTGAAAATGGGATATGAACATCTAGCCTTCAAAGAGTCGCAAAGATATAAAATAAAAAATAGTTATTCAAAACCTTCAGGTAAGACAGCAGGTTAAATACATGTGAACATCTAACTGTGTCAGTTATTAATGTTAAAATTAATATTTGAGAGGTGAGGTGTTAAAATTGTTATTTAAAGCTGATTTAAGACACATTCCGTGAAAAGGAAATGTTGTCGGTGTCACAAAGGCTGGGAAACCTTAGTGTAATTAAGTCCCTTCATTATCTACATCTTTGTAACGTCCATAGAAACACTAAGGATCTTCAAGTAGAATGTACAAACCACTATATTTGGCATGTGGTAGTAAATCAAGTATGAAATTCATAAGAGTATTAGGACTAGCACCAGGAACCTTTGTAATCGAAAGGAGAGTGTGAACGTACCATCTAACACGCAAACGAGGGAGGACAGGAAGACATTTAAAAATTACACGATTTGGAAAGGCATGCTCTGACTGCTCAGTGAACGCGAACATCATTCAATAAGATTAAATAATCAGGACGACGGCTGAGGGACGAGTATAAGATTGGGTTGCACTTTCCACCCAGCTCAGTGCTGAACTCATTCCATAGGTTATCAATTACTTGGATCTTACAATTACATTGGCCCGCATACACAAATTTATTGAAATTGCGTTCTACTCTCTAAACTCCAGAAATACATTTATTAACACCATAACAGCGTATCTTAACACTATTACCAAGTTATGAACAAACTGAAACCTTGAAACACAGATCAAAGATGTAAAATGTTTAATTTCCAAAGAAATATACCCCCTCCCACAAACGCGGTTCCTTCCCACCATCTGAGGGGGAAAATGGTACAGGAGAATACGTGCTGTTGCAACCATTCTTTTTTGTCATGTTTTCAAATTGTTAAACAATCAGAATTTAATTACACAAATGAGGAAAATATATAAGGGAGCAAATTTCCTAACTCTGTTTACTTCTTTTTAGGAGTGAATTTATTAGTTGTGCAGGGCTCTAGGCCTGCATCTGCACTTTATGTCTATGCACGACAAAATTACTTCATACTGTAACGTGTGTGTGTATATATATATATATAAAAAGACAATACAGTTAATTTATATAATGTCGTATTTTTTTATTCCTTGGGATGTATTTAGTAAACTGACTATGTTTGGACAAGGTGGTAATGATCATTTAAAAAAAATGCTGAACAATTTTTTTAGCTGTATTTAAAAAATGTTATTTTTTATAAATGTCATTTTCAATCGGACAGAGTTTGGAGTATATTAGCTCTATGTTAATGATGAAATGTATTAAAGTATAGTATTAAAGTAATTACTGTGCATTTGTTCTTGTGGCAGCAGGATTTAATTGTTTTTGAATAATAAAGAAATGATAGAGAAAAAGCTAAATGTTCTAATTCACTCAACTAGTGTGCTAGAACTAAGAAACCAGAGGAAGCAGAGTTGTATTGTAAAACTTTAAACATTTATAAACCTTTACAGTGTTTGTGTGGTGTAAAGAAAGTCATTTTAATTCAGTAAACCTTGTTTGTGGTTTTACACAAGGGCCACAAAATGCTGGTCTCAGACTTCCTGCTGCCTCTTTGCACCACATCATGTTTACAGAGTGTTATAATAAAGTGTACAAAATACCACTGATTACTGCTTTGAGTTTTATTATCTGGTTTGGTCATCCTAAAAATATGACCTCCATCTTGAAGTTTGTAAACAATTTCATTCTGGTCTCTCTCACACTCTCACCTTTTATGGAGACCTACTTTTCCTCCACCAGTGCTATTTTAATGTAAGATTTAGGTTTTTTTTTTAGAGTTTATTTGCTAAGTTTAGTGTGAAAGCATGTGTCCTGACCTCAAACTCACCCAATTCCACAAAAATAAACTGAAACACTGTAAGCTAGGTCTTATCACCCAATATCACTAATGGGCATGTAGCAGAATGAAAGTGAATTCCTGCAGCAGAAGTTCAACCATGTGATAAATGTATGATCAGAAAATGGACACCTTGATAATTGTGTCTAGTGTTGGGTATCAAATCATTGAGAACCTGGGAAGAATGTGTTGAGTTTTACAGAACTAATTTATTATATTGTGGACTTGGAGCAGAAATCTCTCTGTGGGCTCAGTGCATACTGAATGCAGAAGTAAAAGAACTGTACAGCCTCATTATTAAAATAGAACAATGACAAAGTGAATACAAGACATTTTTCCACTCATTTTCAGGAAAAATACATTTACTATACTCAATATATTATATTTACTGTTATTTTTCAAATAAAGCTTATTTTTAAATTACGCCAAACAAAAGGATAAGCACCGATTTTGAGCTAACGTCAAAGACAGATACTACACACACCAAATGATTAAGGACACGAAGCCTGAGTCTGGCAACGTTTTTTTTCAAGCTGATTCAACATATTTTTGTGACATCCTTGTTTTTCAACTGGATGATGGACCGCAGTTGTCTATTTTGACGTCATCCACATGTGCCACAAGTAAAGTAAACAAGGACTTGCTTACTCCTTATCTGATTTTTTCTCAAACAAAACGCATGTTCTCTGGCCATCGTAGATTATTTGTCTGAAGTAAACTCTACATTCCCTGGTCTTCAGCCGTGCTGCCCTGTGTGTAGTTGCCATAGCAATGCATTCACAGACATATGGAGAGGGGTGAGGTGGGGAGATGGGTGGAGAGAGAACAAGAGAGGCGGAGGAAAGGGTAATGTAGAGGAACAGGCAGGTGGTGTGTGAAGATGTGAGGATGCTGTCTGTCTTTTCAGATAAGCCATTGTGCTCTGTCCGTCCATCTCAGCCCGGCTCTCAATGGACGCTCAGTTCATGAACTTTCCCAAATCGAAAATGTCCGTCTGAGCAGTCATTAGTACAAACCCATCCTCCATCTTTCCAACTTTGGTAGAGATGAGTAGACAAATCAGCTATTGTTACAATGCCTTTAAATCTGATATTTATAAACACTGCAGTCAAGATTGATTAGGTAAGATAAAACGTTACTACTTTATGGATTAGTCCAGGTTCAAATGCTCATTTAAGATCGAGGCAAGAACTTAAAATCCATTCTTTATATTCAATAAAAACCTGATTTTCAGAAAACAAGTTTAACAAATAACAACCAAAACTGCCATTTGATCTGGAAGTTTACACAATTATCATCATTTTTTTTTTTGCGCTAAAGTATGTGCAGTGGTTTACCATTCTGTGCATACAGGGAACAAGTTCAAAGACAATGATTTTTTCACAATTGACTGAAAATAATTTAAGCAAAGTGACCATGTAGCCACAAAGACTCAGAATTGCCATGAAAGATTAATCCACCATTGCATCTTTAAACACAACCTGAAATTTCACTTCATATTAAAGTGTGAACAGAAATGCCAACAAGCTCTGAAAACATATCTGAGATGGACAATTGCCCCCCCTGCCCCCATGCCAAAGATGAAAAAGACCATCTATTTGATTAATGTGCAAAACTCAGCATCTGTAATGGCATAGAAGTGCACAAGTGTCCAAGGCATAGGTGATCTACATAAAAGCATAGGTACCTTTGATGTAAAGGTTATATTGGCATTTTGAAAAGACATATGGTACTGTCAGACTCTACATTGTCCATACCTGTGTCATACCTGAACAATACCAGGCCTTATGCAGAGAATTTCCAAACTGGAAATGCAATGCTTTGTGGGGTTCATTCGGGGATTTTGTGAACATACCAAAGTACATCCTGAGCTGCATGTTTACCATCAACCTATTACTTTAGCAATTAGACTCCCAAACTCCAAGAAACCTTCCCTTGAGAATGAAAACATTTACCAAGTTCTAGCATTTAAGTGACTGAACATCTTTACATACAAATAATTTTTGGGTGTAAATCCTATTTAACATAGCATTAATAAAGCATTTACTGTCAGCTGATGACTTAAAGTTATAGAGAGAACTTCAAAGTGCTGAATTTGTTGAAAGAACAAGATGCCTGTCAAAGGACCATCACACTTTTTACTATGAACATTTCCGTGCACATAACCTTTTCGGCATTATTCAGAACTTCAGTTAGAAAAGGTTAGACAGGCAGCAAAATGCCAGAATTGTTAAACAAATTAGTAAAAATCTGGTTAAAAGCAGCATTAACCGGATGGGCAGGATGTGCAGTGTTATTGAGGCGATATCAACCATTACAAATGAACTCACACATGACTATTTTTCTGCCCAAGGCACTCATGTCGAGACAAAATTGATTGTGTAACAGTACTTTATTTGGCAGTTTGTGGTTTGGGATGAAGCCAGATGAGAGGAAAACAAAAGTCGACATCTTAATGCAGTAAACAATAAAATGTCACCAATGCACATAAAACACAGAACAGGAATCTTGTCAAAACAATGAAAAATCATGTAGAACAGCAGCTTAATGCCCTACCCAGGCAATTAATAACTTTGAGCCACTTAGGTTTCGGATCAGTCAGGTGTTTTTAAGACACAACTTCTCAAGTCTGAAGCAGGGACAACTCGATTTGTCTTCTTCCTTCTCATGTGGGGGAGATACTTTACTGTGGTCCTCAGTCTCTGCCTCATGCAGTGCAGCTGCTTTTTGATTAAAGAAGCAAAAATATTCTTGTTTGTGCCTCTCCTTCATCTGCTAGTGTTAAGGGGACGGAAAAGCATGAGCTCCACAGTTTCCCTGAGCAGTTTCCCTAACCTTTACGCACAACTTAGTAAAATCAACCAAATTTTTGTTGCAAGTCACAAACTGACCTTTCACTGCCAGATTTTGAGGGCACTAAGCAAGATTTGGGGATCGCCTGCATAAATATAATGGCTACCTTTGACCCAGCACACACAGTCCTACTTAAGTGTGTTGCAGGCAAGACAATGCCTACATCCAAGACAATGGCGATTAAAATACAGTAGTTAAGAACAGTAAGTTAATGATTTATAGATTTACCGTGGATAATTCCGTGGTTTAATCTAGTCCCAGATTTTCTGCTGTTCAAAAATATTAAAGAAAGAAATGTTTTACTGATGAAGATGAAGATAAATACCAGCATGATAACCCTGACATTATTGGGCCTCTGGTGGCTGCATTTGCTTATGTAGCTCATTATGTAGATCACATTAAAACACAGTCCCCATTAAAACATATTTTTACAAAGATGTAGTTATCTTGTTTACATACTGCACTACCATTTGCCAGCAATTACAATGTATTTTTTTTATAAATAATTATTTAAGGAAAAAAAAAATCTATTCTATTGTTTTATGCAATATTGCATTTTTATGTCCAGAAATGAAGTAAATACAAGCTCAGATAAACAGCATCAGACAAATTGCAGTGTCAATATTCATTTAATAAAAATGAAGCCAAGATGAAACCACCTGTTCACGCCATGAATCAATAGCTTGTAGATCCAACTTTAGCAGCAATAACATGCAGTAATTGGATTTTCATGATCTTATCAGGGTTTTATTCTGAAGGAATTTTGGCCCACTCTTCTTAACACTGTTGTTTTAATACATTGAGGTGGATGAGCATTCATTTATGCGCAGCTCTCTAAAGATATCACAACAGCAATTCCATTTCATTAATGGCTGGAGGTTTGGCAAAGCTTTAGAATACAAATAAATTAACTCAAACTTTTGGTTTTTGCTTATCGATTGATAATCAAATTAATTAATGGCATTTCATTAATTTACATATCCCTTAATTCTTATAGAAGTTGATAGTTTACTGTACCTTTAACCCCATTTACTGTAAAAACATCATAATATTTTTTTTCTTATTTAACACACTATTAATCTACTGAGAGTTAATATGTTACTAATACCTAATACTCTACATACGGATTGCGTGACCCATCATTGTAGTAGCATGGTAGGTTTCTATAACGACAAGATCATACACTTCATATGTATGAGCTTTAGAATAGACAAGTTTATACACCAATCATACTTATTTTTTGAACAGTGCATAAGGGAGGACCCAGGTGTTCCATCAATCCAGGGTTTTTGTTTCCCCATCTCAGCCCTCCCCCCCCCCCCCCCTTCATTTTTTCCTCTGTCTCACTCTATTTCACCAATTCATCCTTGATTCCACTCCCTTCCATTTGTCTTCCCCTCCCTTCCTCTTTAAGCCACTATGCTTGATATCAAGACGTGACCTTCAGGCCACTGGAGGTCAAGAAATACAAGGTCAGTGGCAGGTCAGACAAGATGCCGGACTGACCTCTGAAGAGACTTCTACTGCCCGCCAATCAGAAACAGGCAGCTAGTCATGTGAACACTACACGTTGCCATGGTGATGATTAATGACACATTTAGTACCTGTTTAGAATGACGCTGTCCACACAGCACTGTAATTACCCGCTCCCGGGCAGCAGCTGCCCAACATAATTGCTTTTTGTTTGTTGACCTGGATTGCTGTGACTAAAGATGGTTTTGGTTTGGTGAAGTGCAAATGCATGTTTCAGTTTCAGGGTGAAAGTAACACAGGGTAGAGGTGAGAGTGTGGGTGTGAGGATGGGAGATGCACTGTCCAATTAAGTATGAATTTGCACAACACTGTACTAAAGCTCTCTCAACTGTTTGTACTTAAACGTTTAAAGACCCCAGCCAACTTTTTTTTTTTTTAACGCAGGGAGGAATTTTGTTTTCGTTCGTTAAGTGCTTTCGAACATACTTCATTTTTATGTGAATCGCTTGCAACCGACAACTAACCAAGAGAGGTCAATAAATCTGGAATTACAGTTTCTAAATGAGCAGCTGTTGACTAAAATGAGTAACTTGAAATAAACAGTTTTCAGGGAATGACCGTGCTCCTTGATTTTATCAGGCATCTATCTTTGAACAGACTCTCATTTTTGTCAGGAAGCACTCTGGCTTCTTTAAACGGCGGTAAACACACCGCATGCGTTTGCAAATGAATCAGTAAAGAGATTACCAAGATCAACCAGCAATGTTCACATTCTCATAGCCGGCACGGTTACATATAATTTGACCTCCAGATTTATGAAGTTATTAAGCACACACATGTTGTTTGATGAGATAGTGGAAATGCTAAGAATTGCAACCCGGCAAATTCATTATGATTAATTAGGCTCTGAGGAAACATTTAGTATAGAAATAACTCCTGTGTCTGACAGCAAGCCTCTTCTTTTGTAACAAGAAACAAAGGCTGCTCACTATACATTGCATTTATTGTGAATAGCGATTTCTTCCTAAAACAAGCAAGCTGCCCTTTAGGACACATATCCACAAGAGATTTTGATAAGTTGCGCCAAATTGATGTCAGTAAAACGATCTGAGCTTGAAGCCAGATAAACTTTGAGTAAAGTTCATAAAAATGTTTTTATTGTCTAAGTAAATGAAATCCTATTCTGAAAAAGTTTTCCCATCCAGTATCCAGAAGAGTAACAGCTACATACCAAGGGACGTACACCTCCAGACGCATATAGGCTTCTTAAAATGCTCTTTGGTGCACATAACTTTTCCACTGCAGTCGGTCAAAGTAGGTCTTTATGACTTTGGCAACAGACTCTACTACCCATCATTTTCTATCTGATGACCGTTCCCACTGCTTTCAAGTCTTCCTAAAGCTCTTTTACAGAGTCCTGGACTCATGGGAAAAATCCCTGAGAGGGTGTGTGTGGCTTTTTTGCATTTTTTTTTTCTATGTGCACACAATGCTCCAGAGTTTAGAAATTAATCATTATTAATATCGTTTACCAGAGATCCAAAGTCCTTGGGGGAGTTCTTTGTCCTTACAGTGCCTGATCTTATGATGTTTCATGTCAACATGGTGACAAATTGTAAATTTAATTGCATTTAGAGGCTGGTACCACTTTTTTACTAACTCACTAATTCAAATCAGCAAAGTGTTGGAAATCACTTATTGGTTAAAAACATCTTGAGATTTTATTTACTTTGCTACACTATTTTGTTTTTACTTATTTTATTATATTTACTAATTTCATTTAATTATTGCAGAAGATATTTCATTTGGAACAACAAAATTAATTTTAATAAGCTGTGCACTGTTATAATGCTTATCCCAAATCTGATTAAAATCTGATACAATTAACCATTTTGTTGTGCGTTTTAATTACTTGCTTCTATTAAGGTCAGAAATGATTAACTGAGAAATAGCAAAAATGAGACATTTACATCATACTGAATTTTGAAGTAAAGTAATAACCATTCGCTTGTTATTTTGATGTTATGATCATGTTCAAATGATTCCAAGTTACTAGACAGGCATGTCAGACAGGGTCCTGTCTGTGTCAATTTGTACATTCTTTCTGCTGAAGCAGATCCTGCGGCCATCTCAGAGCAACGAGGTCCTGGTTTTAAAACTCCATGCTGGTGGCATGTTCTCCACATTAGTGTGGGTTTCCACTCTGAACTCCAATTCCCTTTTACAGTCCAAAAGCATAAATGTATATATGAGATGGTGTAAATATATGCATAAATATGTTCATGTATCTGCCATGTGATGGACTGGTTTACTTTACCCCAGGTTTCCCTCCGGTGCTAGAATAGGCCTCAAAACCACACTGCAAGCCTAATAAGAGAGGTTTATTTAGATTGATTTAAATGATTAAATTAATTAATTGGTACATAAGACCACAGGATTATAAAAGACAGGTGTTTATTTAAACCACGTGTGAAACATGTTTGGTTTTTAAATTCTCAACATTCCCTCTGAAGCAGCACAATGTGAACAAAGAGCTTCCATGATCGTTTTTCATGACCATAGCACTTGAAAGCCCAATTTACGAGCACAGGGTATTTGAGCCAATGCTCCCATCATAATTTCAGCTGAGGCATAAATGAAGACCAGTCATCGAACTCTAAATCTCTTTCAAGAGAGAAAGTGATAAAATTTATTCATCTCAATTCATTAATAATGACTGTTAGCCAATTTCATTCATTTCTTTGTAGCTCTATTGTGAAATTGGGCAACAATTTAAAAAGGGGGAATTTAATGTGTACTGAATTCCCTGCTATGAATTCAATCGAAAATGATAAATGTCAAATAAAAACCACATCTACATCAAAGCAAGTAGGTCCTGGGTTTAATTCCAGGCTGGGTGGGAAAAGTATCAACATGTGAAGTTTGCATGTTCTCCCTGGATCTGTATGTTTCTTTAAATGTGTTTGGTTTTTACTTGAATAATACTGTGTTATCTCAAATGAGCTTTTTTGCCCTCTACATCTTACTTTAGACCAGAAGATCAAGTCAGAGCAGGAGTGCCTCTAAAGAAAGAGAAAAAAAAAAAAAAAATAAATAAATAAATAAACACCCAGCAAAACTATCTAGACACTCACTAAGTAAAAAGCAAAAAAACACCCTGAACGAAAAGTTGGACAAGACTAACACAATCACTCACCCTACAAACTAAATAAATCACATAATACATTTTTTAAATTTACTTACAAGCATGTCTTCAGACTGTATCAGGAAAAATGGAGCTCACAAACCGAACATGAGGAAAACTTTGTTTTCATACCTAAATTATAGTGGCAGGCTGTGCATTTTACATCCAGGCCTTCAATAAATTTTCCGTCTGTATTAATCCACCTGTCAATAACTATTTTATGACTATATACTGCTTTTCTACATAATAAAAGATTTTTAAAGAGCCATTGCATCGCAGCTAGATAAGCCGTTGTGACAGTATCGAGGTGGGGTAGACACAGCCCTCCTGAAATGCGAGCGTCAGGCAGATACCACGGCCAACACATCTGTTTAAATGAATTTAAAATGATAAGTATAAATAAACTTGTATATGAACTTGTGAAATCCTGTCTCTGGTCCCCATTCGTTCCCCTCTTCACCCGGTTAAATTAGTATAGGCACACATTATAATTACCTACAGTAACCCCAGAAAACTATAGATTTTTAGGAAAATATCACTCACCAAACATCTATATTAATTTCTGATTATTTGTACAAAATCCATCCTCCTTTTTTCCTTGAAAGGAGTTGAATTAGTTCCATTAAGAAGTCCATACTTTTGCAAACGAAGCTGATGCTGAAAGTCTAGTATTTTTTGTATTTTTGTAAGAAGTTTAATTGGCTTATCTGGGCTGTCTCCAATCATGAATATGTTGACAGAGTAGGCCTTGTAGAAGGCTCCTGTATTGATAATTCAAAATCTGATTGGTTGAAGCAACAGCTTTAAAAATGAAATTCCAAGGGAAACCCAATGAAAGGACGCAGACAGAACATTTGGCATCAATAATATAAGGCACTTGGTCTTGTGCTTGGGGTATGGTGATTGGTGTATGGGTAGAGGGGATGAGGTGGGACATTTGGCGTGTGAACATGATGGTGATTCAGTGAGAAACTTCTGAAATATGTCAAAATGCTTGCTACCCTGGCGTAGAAAGAGGTAAGACAGCTACAATAGTTATTTAATAATTATCTATGGACAAAATATAACTGACATCAGCCTGTAATTCCGATATTTTTTAGGCCTCAGAGAAGTCTTTGAAGGCCCTGACGGCTCGCCACTGCTGAATTAAATCAGACCTATGACTGCTGTAAGCATCAGCCCTTTCCATTAAGCATCAGTTCTACCCAATTCAGTCAAAGACACTACATTTTTAAGAAGTGAATGTGGATGTAAATATTTGCCCCAGCCACCTGTTGAGGGAGTTTTCTCTCCTGAAAGAACTGGCAAGAAACTCAAATCTCCAATCTGTGCTGCTGCATCACTATTTTAGCATAAAGCTCAGGAATCCAAATCATGTCTGTCTTAATGCCCTCTCCTCCATTTATCTCTTCGACTTTATTTCAAACTTTTAGCTCAACATTTTCCCATGTTAACATTTGCACCACCTTTGCATACCGTCACTTTCAGCTAAGAGGCTTGAGGCTGACCTACAAAATAAGGAAAAATTCAGTTCACATAAATCTAGGCATTTCCTTTTTTTATGAGCCGTGTGTCTGCTATCAGCACGGACTATATGAGCAGCTTTCATCCATGCACTGGTTCTCACATAACTCAGTCTACACACCTCTCTCCTCTCCTCATAAATAACTCCAATACTGCCCGATAATGTCTCCTTAATGCTTAGTCAATAAAGTGCAGAGTGCCGTCCCTTCGCTCTATACATAAATATAGGCATCGTGCTCAGATTGACATGAGGGTAGGAGAAAGACAACAAAGCTTAAAGACCCGCGTGGTAAAGCAGAGGAAATATGAGAATATGAGGAGACATATAGTAAGGACAGTAAAGGCGAAGCGAGGTGGAGGGCCGAACTGCTGCGGGTGTTTGGGAGAGATAGTGTCTAGGGTTATACGTCTAGAATATCTTAGCACTGACAGATCACCTGTGCCAAGCAGCTACTAATGCGGTAATTAGTTAACCCGTTGCTTTCGTCCACACTCACATCAGGGCTCATTCGACCCATTTGGACGTTCATCTACTTAATACAAACTGTAGCTTTTTTAAATTAGGTCTCGTCCTCCGACTCATCAGATTGTCAAATATAAAATGACGGAGCTAAAAATAAGAGTGTGGGTGTCCATACCAGGGAAATTAGCTGCTCCTCTAGTGGTGCAGGTTGAAGGGTATATTTTAAGAGCATTAAGAGTATTAAATCCATTTGGAGTGCGCTGGCCTCCAAGGAGTATATTCATCCTTTAAATAAGAATTAAGCTGTGAACCAATTTTATATGCACAATTATTTCCATTACCTGACAATGAACTTTTTTAAATAAATAGAACGAAACTCAACAGTGAACACGTGAAACGCAAATATTTAAGAAAAGCCATTTAATTGTATTAATTTGCTCTTCATTACAGAATACTAGTTCCAGATTAAGATGACGATGCTTTAACAGAATATTAAACCTATACTTCTACGCCAGATGGAAAAAAAATAAAGTGTACAATCCAACAATGATGAGCGTAATTTAATAATGCACCACAGCATGTACTTGGCCTCTGCAGCTCCCTGCTGACACATTATTGGTGGTATTTCAAGAGGGTCAGAAAGGTTGAGTGTGAGGGATTTAAGGTTACAAGACTCCGATATAAAATGGTATGAATGAGCAAAACGCACTCAGTCATATTAATCTCAGATCCTTTAAAGTTTTTTGGAACATGTACAGAAAAAGCAACATAAATCCGGTGCTGAATTCTCATTTCAATAAACATCTTCGTTCATCATTCGGCTGCATTTCCACTAAGCACAGTGATCGTGCAAATACTTGTGAGTAGTATTATATTTTTTTTTTAAACAAAGACCATCTAAGACAATCAGTACCATTCAGGTTTTTGAATAAACCCTTCAGATCAAACGCGAAAAAAAAATAAACATACTGTTTAATTCATTTACATTTGTGTTTAGCAGGCAATTTTATTCCTAGAAGCTTAGAACCGGGGTTAGTACTCAGATCTTAGAAATAACCATTTGAAATATAATGGGACATAAAAGCAAAGTGATCTTTGACAAGAAAATATAAGTTACTATCCCAGACCCACAATCATACGCTGCAGTGATTCCATTCATTAAATGTTTGTATAAAGGTTGGTTGGTTCTCTACAAGTGTGGTCATTTTTTAAAAGGTTCAGTTGTGGGTTATTCAATAATCCATCCATTATCTTACGCTTATTCCTCTACTAGGGTCGTGGTGGGGTTCCTTATGTCCATCCAGGGAAGTATATCTCGGGCTCTGGGCAGATACACCCAGGACAAGGTGCCAAGCCATTGCCGAGCACACAATCACAAAACACACACACACACACACACACACACACACACACAATACAGGGCAATTTAGAGCATTTAATTTACCTGGAATCCATGTTTTTGGAACGCAGAACCCCGAGGAAACCCAAGTGGACAGGGGGAGAACATGGAAACTCCTCCCAGATCGGAACTCGAACCAGAAACCCCCAGCACTGAGAGGCGAACATGCTTACCACTAAGCCACCGTGCCCCCCGGTAATTTAATAATGTATTAAGTAAATAGGCAAAGTTGTTAGGTTAGTGTTTTATGTGCTATGTCTATACCTATAAAGTCCTCACTTATTGACTCATCACTAATTCTCTCACTTAGAGAACCTACAAGGCTGGAATTTGCCATCGCGATTCCCCATCATGTCCTTGTAAAATTTTAACCACTTCTAACTTTCCTGAATTTGATGGTTTGTGCGATATTGCCATCGAATGCAAGACCTTGCCAGAGTCACATTGGGGTCCTCATGAGTACTTACTAGGCTGAAATTTGGCACCTTGATTCCCCCATCATGTCCTTGAAAAAAGTTAACTGCTTCTTACTTTACTAAATTTGATGATTCGATCGATATCACCATCGAACACAAGACCTCTCTGGTGTCACACTGGTGTCACAAGGCTGAAACTTGGCATCATGCTCACCTTTCCTGTCCATGAAATGGGTTCTCGTTTTCCTACATTTGACTGTTCGCCATTGCCATCAAACCGAACACCTCTGATGGACTGGGGTCTTAATGAATATCTTAATTGCCACAAACCTCACACTATAATAATAAATTCTTTTCAAATATATAAACCCCAAAACCAGCGCTCATTCAAAAACACACACACATTGAGTGAAGTGAGCACACATGCCCAGAGTGATTGCTGCCATGTATATGGCACCCGGGGAACGACTGGTGTTCGGTGCCTTGCCCCAGGGACCTTTAGCTATAGTGCTAAAGAAAACTGGGGACCTTCAGGTTGCAAGGCTGGTTCCCTAAATACAAGCCAAGAACATTCTTAAATACTTAACATGGACCCCATTGTGACCCTGAGCAGAACAACAAAAACCATAGATAAGAGTGAATAAACATATGCATATTTTAAGTACAGACCCCCCGAGGTCACAGGAGCCTTCCGATTTAAAAAAAAAAAAAAAGAAGACTTGAATCACTCAATCATTGTGACCCTTAAAACCAGCTCATTTAATGCTTTGCTATACTGTGTATTCAGTCTGTTTTTTTAGTTAGGATTTCAGGGTATGCAGTTTTACATTCAAGTATGCAATCAGAATACACTCCTGTGGAAAACTTGAAGCCATCATGCTGCTGGTGTGCCCATGATTTATGACAGTGTTACTTCCAGGGAAGAAAAATCCAAGCCTCTACCATGCACTTACAACCCTTGCAGCAAAATTTTCTGTAATTTCTTTGTTTAGTAGTGCTGTAACTTTCAGATAAGTGTGGCACATCTATAATTGTGTTTACTGGGTAAACACTGGTAATGATGAATGAATACATCACTGTCATTGCAGAGGCCAAAACCACGGTTCAATTAATATATGATTAAGTGGGCTGACCTAATGCAAGGTAAAGCAAATACATCATATTTATATATTTATATTTAGAATAGAGACTACTGTTCATTTCTATCTGGATTATGGGATACACACGAGACGTCACGACTGAGCTCATGCACACTCTATATGGGAAGGTGATCTCAATGTCTGTTCTGTTTGTTCTCCAGAGTGGCAGTGTGCAGAGTCTTCAGCGAATGACGCTCCGGGTAATTGAGACAGAAGCGTCCCAAAATTAGGAGAGACATTAACTGGGGATATCAATAAATTAAGTACTAATTAAAAAAAAGGATCAGTGGCTGGGTGCCGCACAGTGAGAGAATACCAATGGCAGCAGCATCATGTACTCCCATCTGCAGTTGTGACGACATGTCGCTAAGGGGCCGGCTTAACCGGAGCCACGACCAATCGGATGCGCTCCCTCCTTTCTGTGACTGTGCAGTGAACCCGCTGCTGCCTCGTTGTCCGTGTGTGTGTACTTGAATGTGTATGTGTGTATGCCGCCAGGCTTTGAGACTTCACCATGATTAATAGCGGTAGGGGGTCTTACCCTCCCTCTGTGCTGGAGAAAATGGAGGGGAGAAGGAGAATAAAGCAGAAATGAAAGAAAGAAAAAAAATACTAAAAAAAAAAAAAAACACGACGATGGCTTAGAAAGAACCAGGCACCAAAAAAATGGTTAAAGAAAGAATACAAGATACAAATAAGGAAAGGTAAGAGGAAAGAAAAAGGAGGAAATGGTAAAAAGACCCAGTGATACCGCAAAGGTAAAAAGGAATAGAGCGGCCAGACACCATGAGTAAGACCGGTGAAGACCAAATATCCGGCAGGTAGATTTAATGCACTCAAAAACATAAGCCCTCACTGCATCACACTTTATTCTCTTTCTATCATTCTCTCTCCTCACCATCTCTCTCTCTCTCTCTCTCTCTCTCTCTCTCTCTCTCTCTCTCTCTCACTCGTCCATCCTCTCCCTGGAGGATAATAAAGACTGATGACACTGATGCTGTGCCATCCGGCTCTCTAGCCCTCAACTGCAAAGCCATTTGCACCATCATTTATCGCCGCCCACCCCCCCCCCCTCTTCCCTGCTCTAATTCTGCTTTAATAACCACCAGTCCCATTCATCACATTATTGACGTGCGTGACAGACAGTGCGGCGTGCGCTAACACCCTGCCCTTTACTCGCACACCAGCAGGGTCACCTAGAGGTCACAAAGTCAATAATCGTACAGGGTCGTGCACCTCTGAGCTACTCTGGATTGTATAGAGACGTACGATGTGTGCGAAGGATGAATGTCATAGGCAAATATCAATAACTTCCAAAAGGTAGGGCTGGATAAAGTATTCAGACGCCACACTTCAGTAAAAATACTGATACAGTCACAGAACTATCCTCAAATTGTATATACTGGTTTTTATTGAAGCTTTTTCATTACTTCTGTTGTGAAGCACATATACAGTACAGGCCAAAAATTTGGACACACCTCATTCAATGCTTTTTTTTATGACTATTTACATTGTAGATTCTCACAAGGCATCAAAACTATGACTGAACACACGAGGAGTTATGTATTTAATAAAAAAAAAAGTGAAATAACTTAAAACCTGTTTTATATTTTAGTTTCTTCAAAATAGCCCCCCTATGCTCTGATTACTGCTTTGCACACTGTTGGTGTTCTAATTAATTATACTAATTAACCATTTCAGGTGACTACCTCTTGAAACTCACAGAGAATGCCAACAGTGTGCAAAGCAGTAATCAGATCAAAGGTGGGGCTATTTTAAAGGCACTAGAATATAAAATATGTTTTCAGTTGTTTCACCTTTTTTTGTAAAGTACATAACTCCTCATGTGTTCATTCATAGTTTGATGCCTTGTGAGAAGGTGTCCAAATTTTTGGCCTGTACTGTATATATGCTGGTGGCGGAAAACGTTTCCTGACTCGCTTCTCCAAAAGACCCCAAAGTGGATCAGTAATGTTTAGAACTGGAGAGTGTGCAGGTCATGAGAGATATTTAACTTCACTTTCATGTTCATCAAAGCAATCTTTTAAACTCTGCACCCAGAATGTTGTGTGCATTGCAATATTTGGTGCAAAACTGAGATCTTATCCTGCTAACTGAACCTTCACACTCTGCTCTTACTGCTGCAACGTGCAGTAATTAAGCTTGGCCACCAAGCTACTCCAATTTAGCCATGAAACCTCCCACACTACAATGACTGGTGTTTCAGTTTCATTATCCAACCCCTGTATGTGTTTTGCTGCATGGATGAGTTAAATGTAGAGGACAAATTCTTCTGGGTGCAAGTACAATAGACAGAATAAGTCACTTTATGTAAAATTGGAGTATAAAGTAGCATAAAATGCTAAAACATATATTATCTTATTAAATGTACGTTGTTACCTCGCCTTCCAGAAAAAAAGGCAGGGCTTAATGAGTTAAATGCAGTGGCAGCATGAAAACATGGCGACGGTTTGGACTGCTTGCGTCAGAACGATTTGTGATTGTAGTTCCATTACATTTTTCACTCGTTTGGTAAGATGCTTCTGCCCAAAATAATGTTCATTGCCTGAGACTTTTCAAAGTGACTTCATACAGATCCATCAACTAAGATCAAACTAATGACCTCTTGAGGCAATTTTCCGGGATGCTTGGCTAACATGCGCATTTTGTTTTAAAGACAGGAGCCAGAATTATCAGAGTTTTTAAAGCAAGTCCACTTAGCAGGGAGGTAAAAGAAACAGAGTGAATAACCACAAGAAGAAAAGAATGAAATGTGTTATAATGATGGAATATTGCAAATGAAAAGTGAAGGTTAAAAAAAATAAAGATTCAGAAAGCAGGTAGAGTCTAGATTTTCAAACTGGAGCATGTGTACAGCTAATCAAGGAAACCACTTCCACTTCATATTCACTTCATTACACTTCAATTTCATTTGCATGAAGACAAAAAACTGCCAAAATCTGTGCATCCATCAAATTTTTGGTATGCAATAATGTTAAATACTAGATGGTCTGGCAATAAGGAGCTGTGTGCATACACAATTTCTACAGTTAAGAAGTTAATAAGATAAGTATCTGTGCTTCAATATTTTGCATCTCTGCAGGATTAATTAAGCATTTCTAGAAAATGTGATGTTCATATGCACGAATGATCAAATAGACCCAAGAAAACACCCCAATCCCAGATCATTTACATGATCTGTTACATCTATTTGTAATCTTGTAATAGTTCATCACCACCGCAATGGAGGATGGGTCCTCAGACAAAACTTTCTTCATCAACCTGGGCATAGCTATGACCTTGACGCACCACAAAACTTCTGAAAAGATTTGTGAAGCGATTTTAGAGTTTAAAAAAAAAAAAATCCAATATAAATAATTTGAACTAAAACGACCATTGGGCGAAATGGAGGCTTAGTGGTTAGCATGTTCGCCTCTCAGCACTGGGGATTCCTGGTTCAAATCCCGATCTGGGTGAAGTTTCCATGTTCTCCACGTGTCCTCAGGGTTCTTCAGTTTTCTCCTACAGTCCAAAAACATGGCTTCAAGGTAAATTAATTGCTCTAAATTGCCCCGTATAGTGTCCGTGTATGTGGCTGTGTGAGTGAGGGTGTACCCAGCGAGGGATTGAGCCCAGCGCACGAGACGTTCTCCCATGGATGGGCATGGGAAACAGCACCGCGATCCTAGTAGACGATAAAGCGAAGATAATGAATGAAACTAACATTAGTTAGCACCCATCAGTAATGATTTAATTTATCTCATGTCATATGATGATGATGATGATTATCCCAATCAGTCGTAGCCGACTCTCGGTCACTTCATGAATCGTGATTCACAAAGTATTTTGGCAAGTATGGTGGAGTGGTTTGCCATTGCTTTCTCCACCCCTCCCCATTTATCCGGGCTTGGGACCGGCATGCAACTGTGTCCAGTTACACAGCTGGGCATACACACACACATACAGGGCAATTTAGAATATTCAATTTACCTTGCATCCATGTTTTTGGAATGTGGGAGGAAACCGGAGCCACCGGAGGAACCCCACACAGACACGGGGAGAACATAGAAACTCCACCCAGATAGGGACTTGAACCGGGAATCCCCAGTGCTAAGAGGCGAACGTGCTAGCCACTAAGCCCATGTCATATACAGGGCATTTAATCAGTACTGCTAAAATGGCCCAACTGTACAAAATAAAATTGTTGTTTCTCAAATGAGGGCAAAGACAGATGCCTATTATGGGGAAATAAGGAACATTGACAATGACCTGACCTCAGAACTGGTATTCAAAACTCTTCAAACTTTCCACTCGTATTGGAGTGTACACACGGGGTGGTACACTTAGCCTTACCAGCCACAGATGTAAACAAAGTGATCCAGCGTCAAAGACATCATTGCCAAAAATCCCATGTTCAACCCAACAATGCAAGCTGATGCACTTTAATTGTTCCAATTTTCAGTGCGTCATTGTGCTGCATGAGTGTTGTACAGTTCCAATGATTTATGAAGAATTTATTTTACAAGGCTGTAATGTTTTATGCACATGTACAAAGCAATATGTGCATTTGTCTATCTGTGAATACATGTGTACTGAGCTATAGGGGGTGCTCAGCTGGAGCTTTCATCTCCCAGGGGGGTAAAGGACTTTGGGAAGTTGGGAAAGCACAGAGCTCCTGAAATTGGCACTTGGTTTGTGATTTAAAACCGATAACTCATGTTTCCTGTTCGAACAAACAGCATTTTGTAAGTTTGATTTTTTTAGTACACACATCAAGATGAAAGATTAAATATGAACAAGAGGATGAGCCAGACGTTTAAAGCCCATGCACGAGAGTTTAATGAGTCGTAGACTCCTCTTACCACACAGCCTGTGTTCAACCGGATGATAAAACGCAACACATTTTAGTGTGCTGTTATTAAAAGCAGCTCGGTCTTGATTAATAACATATAAAGATAAAATGAATACACATTTGGTCATTAAGACTCTTTTATCCAAAGCAACATACAAGTATCCCACTTAATAGGTGGGATCAAAACACAGGGTTACATACAGAATCCCTGGAGCAATGAGGGTTAAGGGCCCAAACCCAGTGTTGTTTACAAGGCTGCCCACCACTCTGGGCACGTTTGCTCACTTCACTCAGTGTGTGGACATGTTTGTATCACTGCACAAATGGGTTAAATATGAAAATAGAAATTCATTTCCAAATTATCATGAATTGTAATAGATCCCTTTCCAATAAAAGCAAGACCTTTACATTACTACATTGCTCAAAAATATAGCGGGGACACTTAAACAACACAATGTAACTCCAAGTCAACCACACTTCTGTGAAATCAAGCTTTCCAGTTAGGAAGCAACTTGCTGTTGTGCAAATGGAACAGACAACAGGTAGAAATGAGAGGCACTTAGCAAGACCCCCCTATAAAGGAGAGC
>JAOUQT010000016.1:11183199-11202055 GCA_025769995.1 Xyliphius kryptos | reverse complement strand
TTCTATATTTTTTTAAACTGTCTGAACTGACAACTAAACAATTAATGCTCTAAAAATACATGGGAATGTAACTTCCAGTCAAAAGTTGAGCTTTATTTTTTTTTTTAATTCAACCAGTTACATGAGACACAGCTACATCAAAGCCTCGTGCCTCTGGGTCACAACGATGGCTTGAGTGAAAAATAATGAACAGCAGCACTCATCAACGAACAGGCTGCGTTACAAACATTTACTGTACTTTTTTGTCTCCGTCTGCATCTTTTTTTCTTCATAATTACACGTGCCGACATTGGGCCATGTCAAGTTTGAACCTTGACTTTTCCAACATCAGCATCTGACCTCATAAATGAACCGATTAATAAATGGACAAAAAATGTTCTCACAAACATTTTCATGCAACATAGAGCTAACCCGTTAACATTGCAAGAAGTTTGCATCATATGGGCAAACTGTTACGGTGGTAAAACTATCCCCCCCACCACCCCACCCCACACACACACACTGGCATGCAGCAGGCCTCAGAGCTAATGCCCCATCTGCAGGCTGAGTAATTACTATGGACAACATGTTTGACAGGTTTCTCTGCAATGACAAAGGACTCAGATAGTGTACATAGAACCTAAAGGCAGTTGTTGGGGCAAGTTACAAGTTTGCAAGGAAAAGTTAGAATTTCTTGAAAAATCCTGATTTATTTAAAATTTTTCTGGTGTTTTTAACTCCAACTGAATTATGAACACCAAGCTAAATTAATTGTTATGCTTGTATTAGGCACATGGATTAATGATTTACAGCGCCGGCAGAAAGATATAGGTCATCCGGGTTTAATGACTGACAGACTCCTTCAGGGCGACTATTTCCAGGCGGAATTTTGTAAAGATGAGAGGAGATGCAAAACCAAAACAGAGATTTAAACCATGCCTACGTTGATGCTGAGCAGCCCAAGCTACTGTTGTATGATGGGGTGTCTTCCAGGCAGTGGTTCAGTTTGCTAAAATGATTAAAACCTGAGTAGATTGTTTGCATTCTCTGATGAATGCAAAGGTCAAGGCCTGAGTCTGACCATACCCGCATGCTTTACAGTTACATTTTAATGTAATGCATCTAAGCATCTTATCTCATGAAAAAGCTCTGTCCATGGACCACAGTGGGACGTCCAGTGGTCGATTGCAAACTGGATCGCAAAATATAATTTATGCTGGTATGGCAGCATATCTTTTCCAAAGTAGCGCTACTCCATCTTTACTGGCCCACACATTCACAGTCAGTTAAAAGTTAAATTATAGTGTTAAAGTCAAAGCAAAAACACAATTCCTCCTGTTTAGTGGTTTGGTCAGGATTGGCCAGTAATTATGACTTGGATAAGGATCAGACCACATTTTAAAACCTGCTACATGTACAAATCCAGGTGATTCAGGAATACAAGTAAATAAAGCTCAAAATATACGATCCATTCTTCTTAAATACAAATAATATTCAGGTAAACGCACGGCATAATGGTTCTGGTTTTTGAAAAGCAGGTCCACTGTTATATGTAAGGGTGATATGTTTAAAGCAAAACTTTATTCATTATATTAATTTAAGTACAAGAATTAGAAGCATGAACATACATTTGTTAAATAAAGATTTACTTAAATATACAGTATTTGGGGATCTGATTGTATAGTTTAATGACATTCAAGTTTGCCTGGTTTGAGTCCCGATTTTGCATATTTTTTTTTTTTTTTTGCACTTTTAGATTTGTAAATGCAATTGCTAGGAAGAGTAAATACAACTTGCACAATTTCAGAACACGTAATACACCAGTAGGGCTCAACCCGCGCGGTTAACAAACCTGAGCAGCTATGACTAAATATTATACGAACACGTTTATTCGATCTGCTGTATGTTTATTCATTTAATACATCAGAGCAGTTGTGGGAATTGGGAAGCACATTTTACCTGATGCTACAGTCATTAAAATACTACAATAGACAATGGATGTATTCAGAAGAGAGCCAGGCGCAATGAGGATCGGGAGCCAACAATGTCAAAGTGAAGGCTGCAAAGTCACGAGGCAGAGCCAGAGCAAACAAACCTGCTTTCTCATCGTGCCAGAACACACCGACATATTGCAGCGCGAGTCTCACAGGCTGTGTCACAGGGTCACGGCTGGCGTAAAAACACCTGTGGTACACTGGGCACACGGTGCAGAGAGTAGCTGGGAAAGGGCAGGAGGCAGCAGTGGGTCGTCTGATGGATGGAGCAGAGTTGAAACAGGTGTGCTTCTGCCTTTGTTGCACTCTCGCCAAATGTCCTTCGCTCTCGCTCTGGGCTGCTCTCACTGACCATCGTCTTGTTGCTAAGCTTCACTTAGCCTTCACAGCTGGGGGATTTAGGCTATTAGGCAACGGGTACTGTAGAGTTGAAAAATGGCTAATCATCATAAACATCGAGTGGGTGGTATTCAGTGCAAACCCACTAAAGGGTTCAGGTCAGAACAGTTTGGGTTCCTCAACCTTGTGTTTTATTAGACGTTTCCCCGTCTCTTTCCCTTTAGCACTTTTTTATTTCCTTCCCTCATCCTCTCTCTCTCTCTCTCTCTCTCTTGCACGCTTATCCGTCTCCCTCTCACAGTCTGTTTTAATTAGGATGAATTTGGAACCTGTGCCATGGTGATCAGGGTAGCAGCAATTTGTCTATATTGTCTACAATAAAGATGCATTTAATCTCTCTCTTGTGCACACAGACTACGCTCTCCTCTCCTGTCTGCATATATTTGGCACTACTGTGTTACAGCTGTGTACCACAGTTCTTCATTTCCCTCCCACATAATGTGTTCGTGGCTGAACATCCCTCCCTGCATCCCTCCCTCCCTCCCTCGCATCTGACTAAAGCTCACTTTCTAATTTGTTCGCTCTCCCTATTTTTTCTCCTTCTCCACTTCACTCCCTCGTCTTTCTCCCGTTTGCCTGCTCTCACTCGTCTGCACTTTCTTCCTCTTCCTTTTTTACTGTCTCTCTCTCTCTCTCTCTCTCCCCCTTCCTGATGAATCACCTTCCCCTACCGTTGAACTCGACTGATAATCCAGGGGAAGCAATAAAGAGGCATCGATCAGCATCGCCGACAGCCCCACAAGCCACAGCACATGGGCAACACGGAAACAACAAGCCGCCGCTTTCGGCCGTGTGCTAATGCGGGCGAGCGGGGTGAGCGTCGTCGTGCATGCGTCCTCGTGCCGATACCTACCGACAGCACAAGTGATCGTGCCTCCCGATATTGATATGGGGCTCACGTGTATAAATGAATATCACAGCGAGGCAAATGCCTTAAAGCGCCAAATACGATTTTCAATATTAGCAGAAGGGAGAGGGCGTTTGTGCTCGTACATAAGTACGCAGGATGTGTGGAATCAGCACAATGCATAGATCATAAATCAGTCTGCATTCTTTTGGCCTATAAAAGAGAAAAAGGAGGGGAGGGAATGCACATGGCGACGAGCATAGTCAGCGTCTGGCAAAAATAAAAGCTTGAAAATCACAACAATATGAGAGAAGCCACTGAACATCATTATTCCCTGAGATGGGGAAAGCCTAAACAGCCAGCCAAATATTTGTACCATGATCGGATGGGCGTAGCCTGCACAAAATCAAACGCTCGCCTCGCAATTAAAGATTTGCAAATCTTAATACAATAGCAGCTAGGAGCCACATGCAATGTAATACCCCAAAACATAAAAGAGGGAAAAATGACAAATACTGCTCACATGGGAAAAGTGGCAGGGGTATTAAAAATGTCTCAGCAATGACTACGCACCCAACGTTCACATGCACGGGTTACAAATTTTTTTTTTTTTTAAAAAACAAGCACAAATCAAGAACAAATGTAAAATTATCAGCCAGTACAGCGAGCAAGTTAAGGATTTTCTTTTTATAAGAAAAGTTTTGGAAAACTAGATTTTACTTAGAACTCTATTCAAGTCACAAACAAGATCCACTACACTTTAAGATTTCACTTGTTTGTAGTGTACTCAAATACTAAGGAACACACAAACAACTAGTTTAAAGACAAGACAATTGTTTCTTTCATGTTATATCTACTAAAAAGTTCATATATACAATTTAAGAAGGTCACATCACCTTCTAATTGTTTAACTCACAGTCAAGTACTTAAAGCCTTGCAGAAATATTTAGATTTTAAGATTTTTGGCCCATTTCTTCTGACAGAACTGGTGCTAGTGGAACCCGGTTTCGCTTCTTCCTTGTCTGGAAATGTTTTGTCTGTTCAGGCCACACATGCTCTTTGGGATTTACCATAGACATTACCATACTCACTTTAATGAGCTATAGTTTGAACCTATGCTTAACGTCGGGCTGGAAAACCAATTTACATCCAACCTACATATTTCTGGCTGAATCCCAATCTGGGTGGAGTTTCCACGTTCTTCTCGTGTCTCCGTGTGGGTTTTCTCCGGGTTCCTCCCACAGTCCAAAAAACATGAATTTAAGGTAAATTGGCTGCTCTAAGTTGTTGTCCGTGTGCATCTGAGAGTGAGTGTGTGCGTCCAGCGATGGATTGGAGTTCAAGGTGTTTATGTGACCATTGTAGAAGATTAAGCGGAAGATAAATGAATGAATTGTGCAGATTGACTGCAGATTGAAATAAAATCGTTTTGAGGATGAGGTTTTGAGGATGGTTCTGCCGACAGATGAAAGAAAAATGTAACTGTTTGGTCATCATGATGATCAGCACTGTATCCTACCTGTGAACCATATAGATGATCTTTGTAGTTCTACAAGCACAGAGTGTAGCCCATACTTTTTTTACATACTTTATTTGTTCACTTAACTGACTAAACCACAAAGGGCCACCGCAGTGAGTATTATTTGGGTTGTGGATGATTTAAGCACTGTATTTAGACTGCAATGATGTTCATTTCTGATGCAGATGTCATGGAGTTTTTAATACTTCACTTTTAAATAAAATGTAGAAAACGGTAAAAAAAAATTTTAAATGTTTTTTTTTTTACCCCAGTTTTTGTTTTAAATAAAAAAAGTGTTGCTTTTCTAGATAGTTGTTCTGAAAAATATATTTCTCCCACTCGTCGCCATAAAGCAAGTGTCTGGTTGTCAGAATACAATGCATAAATAAAGTTGAGTTAAACATAAAAAGAAAACTTGTGTTTGCTGTGTAGACGGTATTTTTCCCCTTTACACCATGTCACTTATCTGGACTCTAACTGTGTCCAGGTTTTTTAAGACATCTTGTGGAAGTTTCCACAGTTATTCTGCAGACTTTGGCTCTTACTTGTGTCTATGTTTTCAGACCGACTCCCAGACAGAGTTCAGAATTTTAAGGAAAAAGATTCTGGGGGGAACAGAACATCTGTAGATAGACACGTTGATAAAGAAAGTTAATTTTTAAATACACACTATATACAGACAAAAGTATTGAGACACCCAATATTAGACCCACAGCTTTTGGAACATCTCATTTTAAGGATTTCAACAAGATTCTGGAGTGCGTATGTGGGAATTTTGAGCATTTGGGTGGTTAGAAGATGATGTTGGATGTGAGGTCAGATCTCAATCATTGTCCTAATACATCTCAAGGCTGTGTTTGAGGACAGGACTCTGTGTGGACCAGTCAGCTTCTTCCGAACCACTTTCTTACTTACTTAACTTATGGTTCTAAAAAAAGAACCATATAAGGGTCTCTCCCCAAAATGTTTGGGGAGCACCAGATAGTTGACCTCTTTTGGTGATATGGCTTAACAAAATGCCTGTATTGAAAGTTGCCACACTATATGGATCCAGTGCTCTAGTCCATATAGTGTGGAACCGATCAGAGAGTTTGATTTAATACAAGCCATACGCCGAACTTAGCTAAATATCTTCAGCTTCACCAACAAGCACCGGCTCTTTTTTTTTTAAGGCAGCAGAGACATTTGGTGGTTATCAAACACACCCTTTCTACCCAGGTGTTCTGCATGAAACTGACAGGTTGCGCAACATCACTTATGTTTGAATTGGAAAATCGCCAAACTGTGGTGAAATCTAAGTTCAGGCCCGTTGTTAAAAGCCTTGCGTCTAGGCCACTGGCTCCTTCCTAAAACTCACACTGATCAAAAGCAAGTCTCAGAGGCTGCACACGCTCTTAAAGTATTCTTTAAGAAGGCAGAAAAAGTTGAGAACTGGCCCAGGCTCTCTGTTTACAGGCGGCTATTATTTTACAAGCACTCGCTTGATGAAGATACCATCCATTATTTTAAATGGAAGCTCAATAAGTGTGCGGCTTGTACATGAAGCTCTTTTATTGTATTTTTTTTCGTGTTCATTTTGGGCTTTTTTTCCCCCGTCTTTATTGGCTTACACTGGTGTTATTTTTTTTGTACTTTTCTTTTTTATTACTATAGCGCTTATTTATTCCTATTTTTTTAAATCACTTTTTTGGGGGGTACGTAACTCTATGCATCATTTTATGAAAGCCCAATAAATACATAGCTTTTTTAACTAGCATAAGTGAAAAATTCATCACCGGACAATTAGTATGGAGACACTAACTCGGTATTCTCTCACGACTGTATATTTTTATTCTTGCGATGCGTGGTGGAGGTGCGCGGCCTCGAGCTCCCATTCTGCCACTAATGTACTGGCAAAGGCAGACTCCATTAGGCCCTGCGTGCAGCAAACACATTTATGGCCCTTTCTCATTTCCTCCTTTTCATTGGGCCATGATACATCAGGCCTGCTCATCCCAGCCTGAAAATGAGCTTCATGTTGATGGTGAGGCGCCACCTAGTGGACGCTTGAATAACTTTCCAGCACGGAGCAACTCCAGCAGCAGCAGCAGCATCCCACCAAGCAGCAGCAGCAGGCAGGGCTGTGTGCTACGGGACAGGAAAGCTCCTGCCATCTATACTGTTTAGTCAATTTAAGGAACCAATTTAGGCTCTTCATCACACTTTATATCGTGGATAATGTGGAAATACATTTTCTTCATGCTTCCTCACAGCTTCAATGATACCAGTTTAAAGTCTTTCATTAAAAACGTCCTAAAGCAATATCACATTTAAACATTTAGTTAGGAGCTCACAAAGTGCTGTCAACTGGCTTATATATTGGCAATTAACAATTACAATTTCTCTTTCATTTCTGCCTCCTCCAAAATGAAAGAACATCTTTAAACAAACTGCAACATTTCAGTGAGAGACTTTTAAAGTAACAATGGGTTTAAAGCGGGCTTTCAGTGAGCAGTGAACAGTTCTGCACCCAGTTCAGCCACGTTTGCAGATTTAACGTAGACTGATTATATAGCCTTGTACAAAAATCTGTGACCTAATTAAAGTCTGCAACACATTAACAAAGAATGAACGTCTGCACATGAACACTTTTGTGCACATGCAATGACTAAGCTTTTTGTATATATACATATACACACACACATGTATACATACATGTATATTTAGTGTGTGTGTGTGTGTGTGTGTGTGTATACATAATAATAATAATAACAATAATAATGTAGGGCATCACGGTGGCTTAGTCGTTAGCTGGTTCGCCTCTCAGTACTAGGGATTCCCGTTCGAATCCCAATTCGGGTTGAGTTTACATGTTCTCCCCATGTCTTTGTGGGTTTCCCCCGGGATCTCCGGTTTCAAGGTAAATTGACTGCTCTAAATTGCCCCTAATGTCTAATTGTGTGTGTGTGTGTGTGTGTCCAGTGATAGATTGGCGCCCTGTCCTGGGTGTCTTTTCCCAGCACCAGAGCCTTTTTTCCTTTGATGGGAATAGGGAAACCCACCACGTCCCTCATAGAGGATTAAGCGGAAGATAATGAATGAATAAGAATATACAATATAATAAAAACACACACAAACACACATGCATTTGAGTTAATTTAAATTCATGTTTAAATACTAAGATGTTCTCCACATTCCACATGGATAATATACCAATCTACTGTCTGAAAACATTTGCATAGAACTAATATCAAATTTTTTATCATTAGTTATTTTTTCATAGATTAAACCATATGATTTGTTTAAATAAAAAATGTAGATATCTCGTTTACTGCAGTAGTAGTATGTTTGCATAATATTCTGCATGAGTACAGACTGCGGTTATGTTTTTCTCATATTTTGATTGTGAATTTTTTGTTTTTTTAACTTTTCACGTTTTATTAATGTTTGTTTAACAGTGTGCAGGTCTATATAGGAAGGAATACATGCTGGCACAGGTGGATGTGACTTGTGTGTGCAAGCTACGACTGAAAAGAATGAAGTTGTTGACAGATCACACAGGTTTGCACAATTGCAGGTTTTGCATCCTACTGTCACAGCATTCATCCGTCTACAGCACCGCTGTCCCTGCAAGGCAGTGTGCTTTCCGCTTTCTGATGACCCACACACACCACTCAAAAGTTTTTAAACATGTAGGCACACACAAACACACATGCGCTCACACACACACCCACCCACACACACGCTCATGCATTAACTCATGCCCTTATATATACACAAAGACACACTGACCTACACATGCATAAACGCACTCAGACATGCGGCCATCAAAACAAACCACACACACACGCATGTAAAAGTGAGGGAGTGAATAAATGTGTGTGCATGTGTGTGGCTTTTGCTGTAGAGGTGATCACAAGGCAGCAGGACAGCATTTCCCCTTCCTCCCCCTCACTACCAGGCGAGTGTTTCCCCTAGACCGGACCGCACATGCTTTATGGCGGGCAATTCAGCCCCAGCTGCTCTCTGAGCCATCTCAGGAATGGGCGCTCTTAGAATCAAGTGCAATAAAGCAGACACCAGGACCAGAGAGAGAGGAAGACAGAAGGTTGGAGGGGGGGGGTGGCAAAACATGTCTGGACAGCTACTTAAGAGGGACAGGAGGACGGGGTCATTGCCCTCCTGGATCTCAACAGTGGTGGAACTATGTGACATGTAGGAAGAACTAAGCAAATGTGAGGACCATCGGACAAACCATGAGGCAGCCAAATACCGAGGCCGGGAAAAGCAAGTTCTTCAGCTTTTCTTACGAGAACAGGAAAATCTGAAAAGGGCTGAAGTCGAGACATTCCCCTAACGCTCAGCTCACACACTCTTTTCTCACTTTGGCTCAGTCTTTGTTGAGTCTGGTGAGCAGGGCCCCAGGAACTCACCCCCCCATAAAAGGACAGGGCTGTTATTTACATCTTTGCCCCCTTCTATAATGTTTTATAGCCCTGAGTGGAGAACAGAGTGACAAAAAGAAGCGCTGTAAGGCTCCAGAGGAAGAGGAGAAAACGAGAAGCAGGAGTAAACAAAGAAAAGCAAAATCAGAACAGAAAAAAAAAGAGAAAAGACCCAGTCTCTTTTACACAGACACACACACACACACACACACACACACACACACACAAACACACACACACACACACACACACACACACACACACACACACACACACACACACACACACACACACACACACACACAAACACCCAGCCATAAATCTGCTTCTGACAGGCTTGTGCTGGGTTTTTAAACCTAGACCTTCAATGCCCACAGCCAGGAAGATGAAATTCTTTTTCATTAAACCTTTTTTAATAAATCCTACGTTATTATATGACACACATTTCAAAGGGCCACATAAGATCTTACACAGTCCAGGTTTGTCCGGTTTCAAAGCCAGCGACAACATGCTCCTCTAACAATCTCAGTAACCAGGGCCTGCTGCAGCTATCAGCTGAACAGCCAATTGCTTATGGCAGAGTGTCATGCTCAATTTTTGCTAAGGGCACACTGTGTACCTTCAAAGGGCTATGCGATATGCAAGGGCTCTTATTTTGTGGATAATCACAAGGATGTATTAACTACTTGCAATGATTTGAAGTTAAAATGATTTACAGGTAAACAGACCCTTCCCAAAGTAAAATGAATGCTCAGATCATCAACATTAATACTGGACCCTGTGTCCTAATGAATTCTAATAAAATCTTCTCTCGGTGACTAAATTGTAAGGTACCAAAGCCGACCTCTAAATTCTAAGACTTCAAGCTAACCTGTTGCCCTGTCAGTATAGAGATTTGAATTGTGTCCCTGGTCTGTTTTATGACACGTTTCCCAGGTGTGAGTGATTCATTGGCACCTGCCCAGCACCAAGTGTTCCTTCAAGGTTATAGTTTCCCCAGTTGGTTGCTAAGAAGAAATTAATATTGAACAATATACTGTATTACGTCCATCTTGCACAAAGAATGCATTTTAAGGCTTGAAACGCTGTCATTTTGCTCTAAATTCTGCATTTAGATTATACATTTGCTGCAAGGTGCTATGTTTGCACACAAATTGTCAAACCATTTGTACAGGAATCTTTTCTGCCACCAAGTTGTGTGTGTTTGGGTTTTGTTGCCATAAATCACCTTTTCAGACTTACTCATGGCGGACGACGGGTTGCAGGTTATGTAGTCTTCATACAAAGCTATAATAGGGTCGTTATTCCAATAGCATCAAGGAAAGTCAGGATTGTTGGAGCATTTTTTTTAAATTGAAAACAGATTTCAAGTCTTGAAAGTAATTTCTGACGTGTGTAAATGTTGCACGCTAAGATTATGATGCGTTTCTTGTTCCGACGGCCGTATTCCAAGTGTCGCAAGTTCCACTCTTCTAAAAAGAACAGGTCCATGATGTTGTTGCCAATTCTGCAAAATGTTGGTACCCAATTCTGACTTTATTTATTATTCACATGTGAAATCTGCAACACAAGAATGTGAAAAGCGGTTATATTTGTAGGCATTTTCTCTGCTTTTCTTATCTCTGCTTTTCTGCCACAGTCTTGCAGGGCTGTGGAAATTACTTTTAAATATATGTATAAATAATTTCCACAGCCCTGCAAGACTGTGGCAGATTTAAGATCTTTGGCTAGCCACAAAAAATCAAAGAAGCTCAATCACATTAAATAAAATCGAAGGCCTGTAGGGCTGTCAAAGAACGTGACTGACAGTTGGCAAACAGAATTATCCGATTAACAACTTAATTGGCTGTCGTTCCCTCCCACTGTTTTAGTATGCCTAGATGTTAAATAATAGTGTAACAATGCAAACACACACACACACACACACAAACACACTACAAAAGCATCAACTGAAAAATGAAACGTCAAATAAATTCCATTTTAAAAGCTCAGGAGTAACACATTAAACTTCCACCAGGAAAACGTAAACATGACGTACAGAAAGGAACCTGTGCTCCTGACGAGCGGTATGTCAAAAGATCATCAGATTTGATGGACATTGTAGTCGGCATTGGCAACCGAACATTATTAAACTGCGGGGACCCACAGAATGCATTTCCTGAGATAAGAAGCAATAAAACCTCGCGCTCAGTCAGTTATTTCTCTCTCCACAGTCGCTGTGGTAGAAATGCACTTAATTCACATTGTGTTTGTTGGGTTTGTAATGAATCCAATGGGGGAAATAACTCCGATTAACATGAATAATTACGATTTGGTGGTCGTGTAATAATAATAAGATAAGTTAGAACAGCTGGTGAGATGCAAAGTTTCCCTTTAAACTCCTGCTTTAATAAAAACTCATGCTGCATAGTTAATCACAGTTATGGCATCGGCCCGTTTGATTACACAGCCACAAAATGTGCACACATGAACACAACGTGTCCTTTTTTAAACCTACTATAAAGAGATGAACAATCAGACTTTACATAGAAAGAGATGCCTGTGCAATCTATGTTCATAATTATTTTATTTATTTATTTATTTTTTTGCTTTTATTATTTCATTTGGTAAAATTCCAGAGAAGTGTGCTGTACTCATTTGTGTTTTAATCCTGGCTTGTATGGCAAGGTTAAGAAATAAACATGTTATAATTATAACATTTGTTGATTATAGCACTTATTTCATTCATTTATTATTCACAATAATCACAAATAAAATGGAGATCTGTCTATTGACGTCAGTGCCTGAGCTCACAAATGCTCAAGTTAAATTACAAAAGTTCCCACAAACGCCAAACTCTTGTGGATGGTGTCGACAGTCAAACTATAAGCTATATATATATATATAAACTATAAAATATAATCTGTATGTGTATTACTTTTGTCCAATATTATTTAGCTAGTTGGTAAACTCAAAAGGTTTATATAACTGGATAGAAAAGTCAAATCCATTCAGGGACTTTGAGGCAGTGAAGCCAAACAACAATCAGCTTAAACCAGAACACACAGCCGCTTTGGTTACAGGCCCAAATTAAAGAGCCACTCTTGTATAACAACATATCAGTGCCCACGCTGAAAGGCTTCTGTCCTCCAGATCCACTTTCTAAACACTCTGCGAAAGAATAAAAGAAGGCTCATAAACGCCCACAGGTATAAAATCAACACTCCTGACAGCTCTGGTCTCCACTGGACCTGGAACAGAGCTCCATCAGGGTTTACTGTTTCAATGACCCATTTACAATGTGTTCGGACATCCTATTCGACGTCCCGCACCCATTCATCACCCGCGCAGCACAGTTGGAAGCCTGCACGGCAGGTGCTGCTCAGGCAGGGCCAGAGGAACGTTGTCCCCATTTTTCAGCATCGGTAATCATTTTTATTTTAATACTTTATCATCAACTATTCATGTAACATTCCTCATAGTGCTGCAGTCTGTAGTGGATCAGATGCAGGACCGCAGAGCTGAATTACAACTTGTTAGGATTCGGTCCAGCATGCTATACAGCAGCAATAACTTTTTAATGTGACTGTAATGTGTGTATTTAATACAGCAGTAAGGAAGCTTTGCAAGGCCCGTATTTCAGGAAAAGTGACTACATTAAAACTGCAGCGATGGTGAAGGCAGAGGAAAACCACGGTAGTCGGTTCATGCTGCAAGACTTTTCTGGGGCCAAGCGTAAACCTTTTTTTTTACAGGTCTCACAAACATACAGCCAAACAAAGCAACTTTAATGTGTATGCACACACACGCAGAGGATTCTGATTTACACCA
Organism: Xyliphius kryptos; assembly: GCA_025769995.1. NCBI lineage: Eukaryota > Metazoa > Chordata > Actinopteri > Siluriformes > Aspredinidae > Xyliphius > Xyliphius kryptos. The sequence goes on along the minus strand of JAOUQT010000016.1, from coordinate 11,189,083 downwards.
TCTCGCTCCAACACCTAAACACCTGACAGGGCTCCCATAAATAAGGCCAGCCAGAGTCCGTTGCATAATTTACACCTGCGATATCTGTTAAACCAACATGTAACAGGTCTCTGCACCGTATTTCATCACCCCGGCTATGGAAAGATGAACTAGCTGGAGAAGCATTAAGCATGCGAGTGAGTTTGCGAGTGTGAGATAGACTACATAGTAAGTGGACTTCAAAGCTTAATGTGGGCGAGTTTCGGTGGGCTGGACGGCTCCACAGTGATCTTCTATGAAGGCTTATCTTACCTCGTTGTGGCAGAGCCTCAGGCCTGAGCCAGGCCACAGCAAGCCTCTGTGAAACATCAAGGCTTTACATCGCCCATCATAAATCCTCTGTGCCTCATTCATTTTGTGCTCGCATTCCCTAACACGCATTTTAGTCCCATATAGGTGATTTATTCCAGGACTATCGAAATGCAATGCAAGTCCACACTTAGAACAAAAGGGCTTGAATATAGGGCTCAGAAACCGAATCTGAGCAGGAAGTAGACCTGGGTGACTTAAAAGTCCACGATAACCATCATGACATTTTTTCAAATATACAGAAATATAGATGAAAGATTGAGTTTATTTTATTAAATGGTAAAATAATAAATTATGGAACACAATTTTTTTTTAATATATAATTTGTATAATCAGGATACATAATTATAATAAGGATACTTTATTGATCTCTGAGGGAAAATTGCAATATTATGATATTCTTCATATATTATATATATATGAAAAATAAAATAAAAGTTTACAAAGAATAAGTACATTCTTTAAATAAAGTGACAAAGAAAATAAGAAAAGAATCTGTGAATCGCCCACAGAAAAATTGCTTGGTTCTAAATTGCCGGCAGACAATAACACAAAACAGAACATAAATATACATAAGTCCTTTTTTTATCATCAGTACTTTTCTTGAGTATTTCTGTCCTTTTAATACTTTACCCTCACTACGTTTCCAAAATAAAGTTTATTTTATTCTTTTGACTACATTTATTTTGTGGGTTGATTTTTATCACTTCATTTATACATTTTTTATTCCGCTTATGCAACTTATGAAGTTTACATCAGAATCCTCTTAGATGTTAAACGTATGTGAATGTATGTGAAGTAGCAGCCTCTGTCCAGACAGCTCCTATAGTGAGTTTATCAGGCTTCATGTTCTTTTCCATAAGCCATCCATGTTTTTTTTTTTGTTGTTGTTTTTTTTTTTGTGATAGTGCTTGTGCACCTTTAAATTGAATAAAAGATTCCCTGTTGGAAAAAAAAAGATTAGAAGTGACTTTTTAAAATAAAAACTTTATCTTTATAAAAAAAACCTATATAAAAATCTGCCCCAGTCATCATAAGCAAACTCGAGCACTGGGTCATCTAGATTCTGTTGGGATTTTAAAACTTCACGCACCCTCTAGTGGAAAAATAGGGTACTACATAATCTTACCAAAATCACACCAAAAGCGGTTTTTATTTACCAGGTTTTACTGCAGTGATTTGCCAAAGGCTTTGATCAGTTTGGTGATTTTATTGCTGAAACTTTGGAATGGATCTGAACTCTCAACCTCCTAATTAGTAGTGAAACTTTTATCACAGAGCCACGACAAGTCCTGACAAGACTCCAACCAGACAACTTCCACATTAAAAACCTGCTATGCAAAACCAGGAGATTATGAAACAAGCCACTTGTTTAATAATTAAAAACTAAACTCCATGCAAAATATTTTACACCAATTTTACAACTCGACGTCGAAATGATCAGAGGTTTACCGCAAGAACAACAGGTTTTAATGCAGCTTAATCAACTTAACCTGATCTATTTATTTGCAACCTTCAGAAATTCTTGATCAGCTGATGAGAAGCGACCACCCCAGCATTGTTGGCTTCTGGACAAAACCCATTATTAATAAGTCTTCACTTAAAGTTCCAAAGTCCCATGTGTCATCTGTGTGAGCGCTGTTAAGAGTTGGGTTTCAATAAAAGAACTTTATTGATGCTTTAATGATACAAGATCCAGAAACAGTTGCACATAAGACAGCGCTCTGGAGACATCCTTTAAACTAGAAGTTTAATACCTTGGTAATATGTTGCAGACAGAAAAGCAGTAAAAGTTTAAGAATATTGTGCCAATATACAGTCAATAAATTACTTAATGGGTGCCAGATGGCTCATAAACGAACAGCAAATAATAAATCATATGGCAATTACTTTACTACTTCCACACGACCTCTACTATGTCTACCACTACAACATGGATCAGAATAATGTTAGTTAACTATCAGGCGAGTTTCTTTATAGACCATCGACGTGCAGTATGGCTGCTACTCTAAACAAACCGAAGCATGTAATTATAACATCAGTCACATCAGCAGGTCATTCTTCATGAGGATACTGCGGTTAATGTGCAACTTACAGGAAAACACTGCTTTGCAATCTGCATCCCAGATGAGCATCCTAATCATAATATTAATAATAATAAAAAATAATAATGTACAGGTTTTTTTTATGCATTAAACCCCACTTATAGGATTGTTTAAAACCAGTAAAACTGGGATTCCGTTAACAGGGGTATAATATCACCGAGCTAGACACACGTTCAGCATGTCTGCTTCATGGTTATTCACAGGGTAGAAATTTTCCTTTTTGTTCAAATTTTGACACATCACCAAGCCCACAAACAGGAAGAATCAGAAGCAGGGAAAAAGGGGGGGGTAAAGGCATGGGCATACAAGTAAGCCAAGATACAAGTCAGGATCTACATCTGTTGACTCACATCATGGCCACGTTGGCTTATTCAATCGCTTAATCAAACGCTCATGTGCCACAGTCCTGTTATGTTAACAGACAGTTTCTTTCTAAATCCTTTTTGAGCTTTTGCCGGATCATCGTCTGTTCGCATGGTCTGTCTCCAGGGGCCTACAGCCGGCCAAGCCTCTTATATAGCATCAGTGGTACACGAATAACAGTTAAGACCACCATAAATAACATCATGGAGCCTTCACAACGCTGTACGTGGTCGAAAATACATGAGAAATCTTAAAGCATCTGGTTAGCAAAACCACTGGTCTGACATGTGCTGATGATGACTGCAAAATCTATTGGTTGGGTTTTTGTAAACACCATTTTTTGCAAGTTGCACTTTTGATCAAAAAACAAACTAAAAGTCTGTTAAAGAGAAACATGAGAGATTTAAAAAAAAAAGGCAAATTAAAGAAATAGAACATTCAATATTTTTTATCTTGCATCCCTTCAAGATTTTTCCCAGTAATCACACAATCATTGAGTTGGCATGAGTGAAAGGCAAGTTCTGATCACGAGAACTGATCTCTAAAGAACGTCTATTCCGCCATGCCGTGTGGGGTCTGGGAAAACATGTCCCAAGCCAGACAGTCCACTCAATACATCCAAAAACCTCTGCAAACTCTGCTTACAGCATAACATCCAGAAACCCATGAGCTGGATTCACAATAAATATTTTAAAAAATCAAACCTTGGACTTTTTTGGAGACTGGAGCCGTACTTTTCCAAAAGCCAGCGCTGGTGAGCATGCCAATGGTGAGCTGGAACGGTTCCTGAGCTCCTGCTCTGATCCTTCTGCCTAAGAAGATCCAATCAGCCTCAGAGAACATGAAATATACGCTGTCTTCATCTTCAGCATTGTTGCCAAAAGAACAGTCCTGTGGTGACAGAGCAAAACACAGAGAGTCACTGGAATGGTGTGAATTTTTTTTTTTTTTATTCTGAAGTTAAGCACCAGATCAATTTTGGTGCAGCTTCCCAAAGACAAACGTGAGTCTTTTTCTTAATATATAATCAAACCTGGAGTCAGAGGATGGAAACCATGAAGTTAAAACTGTTGTACTGCAGTTTTTTTGTGTTTTTAAGTTTATGGATCGAACATTATATTGATGTTTTATTCATGTAAATGTTTAAATTGGATTCCTGTTCCATTTAAATTTAATTAATTAATTGGTCTCAATTGGACCATCAATCAGAAGGTTGCGTGTTCAAACCCCAGGTTCACTTACGTTACCATTGTGGGTCCTTAAGCAAGACCGTTAACTCTCATTGCTCCAGGGGGGCTGTATCAACCCTGTGTTCTGACTCCGACCAAGTTTCTTAGACACTTTGAATAAAAGCATCTGCTAAACAACTAAAATGTAAATGTAATGAAATGTGTCGCAGAGCCAGGTCTTCTTCATCTTTTGGCGTTTACTCTTTATTATTCTTGGGTTGCCCACAGCGATAAACTCGCATATCAGACTTCGCCAAGTGTTTTACACCGAATGGCCTTCCTGACACAACCCTCACCCAATACAAAGTTTGGGACACACAGACTACACACTGACTATGGGGACAATTTAGAGTAGCCGATTCATTTTAAATTCATGCTTTTGGGCTGTGGGAGACAACCGGAGAACCCGGAGGAAACCCATGCGGACACATGAACATGGAAAGAAGATTAAACCCGGATCCCCAGTGCTGAGAGGCGAACATGCTAACCACTATGCCACTCTGCTTCACAGAGCCATGTAAACTTCAATAAAACACCAGGATGTTAAAAAATTACCATGAAATAAACTGAGAATGACTTTAATGAAACTGTATCTTCACTTGTCACATAAGTTCAACCAGAAATAAAGCTGAATAATTAACCAGTTTGTGTTGTACATGGAAGCAAAATGAGAGCTGCTTGTTGAAGTTTGACTAAAGTTCACCAAGAAACTAATCTTAATCTGATCCTGCAGGTTTTTTAAATGCTTGCTGAAATGTAATAACTCACCGAGGACACTGAGCTGCGTTTGGAACAGATGAGCCTCAGGCCTCGCTGTATTTACTTTGGGTTTTATTGGACTGCAGACAGTTGATACGTAACTGTACCGTAACAATACAACGCCCTCTAGGAGAAACCCGTAGTACTGCATGGCGCCCTGCTTTTAAAGGCATGGAGTGCGTTACGTCATCACATCCGGTCCTAAAGGGCAGCAACGACACTTTTGTAATTGTCGCCTTGCAGTTCAGATGGTTTACATGAAATAAACAATAATAATAATGATGATGATGATGATGATGATGATGATGATGATGATGATGATGATGATGATGATGATGATCATCATCATCATATTAATAATGAACACAATAGTAATATCCACATGGTTATTATAGTGATAATTATTGTTATTATTATTAGTAGTTGCAGTATTGTTGTTTAATTATCATTACAACTATTACGTAATTAATTATAATTAAAATGCTGCCAACAACAACAATAGCAATAATAGTCATAATAACGTCAAAATTGTGTCATAATCGGGTCTAAAAAGCCAATTAAGTGTTTAATTGTTTTCTTACATTTCCTGTTTTTCGCTATCCTGCTTAAATAGAAATAGAAATAATAATAAAACAAAATATTAATAATAAAATTCTCTGCGCCACTCAAATTTGAGGCACACTCACGCGCCACCTGGTGTCCATAAGGTGACATGACTCAGTGAACAGCCGCATCATCCGGTGCATTAAATACAGATATTTAAGGATTATATTTTATAGAAACATATTTAGATAAAAATCTAAAAGAAATACTTTTTTATGGCATAATGTTTATTAGTGTAATATATCAACAATGTACAGAATCACGTTGTGTTTTATGCTTCGGGGCGACTGAAAGTGGGATTGTTAAATAACAGGGTGTTGATTTGGTGAGAGCAGATCATAAAATCTTTTGTAGCACATGTTACAACAGTTTCTCGAGTTCCAAACCAGTGAAGTGATGGGTGAGAGGAATGCTCCCTCTCTCTCTCACACTTTCTCTCCCTCTCTTTCTCTCCCCCCCCCCCCCTCTCTCTCTCTC
>JAOUQT010000016.1:11092480-11108208 GCA_025769995.1 Xyliphius kryptos | reverse complement strand
CGGCCTCCTCTCCAGCTTGTGGCTGAGCTGGGGGTGTCATGTGCCAAAACTTCAATGCAAAGCCTGCCCTGGATCATAACTTAACATGAAACAGATACGTGGAGTGCTTCCCAGTTTGCTTTGACCCTGTAAATAATGCCTTCCGCTCAGCTGTTTACCGCGGTGCTGCCCTAATGTCAGTCGAGAAATAAAAAAAGATCCGTTTGTAAATCATTTCCCAATCTGGCGTGCATTTGCATGTGGCGCTAATTTGTATTTCTTACCTGACATATTGCTTATCAACACAATCTCTTGCGATTTAATATGCCAGATGCATTAATCATCGTGTCCCGTTGCCAGTGAAATGCGGAAGTCACAAACTGGTTACATGTTTTGGATGCATCAAGTTGTTTATGCACAAAGTGTAGTTCATTTATTGGAATCAGGGCCGATGTACCAGATTAAATCCCATCAAATCAAAGTTTATTTGTCACAGGCAGAGCTATACATGGTACAGCTAGCAATGAAATGCTTTGGCGACTGCCACCAAGTAATTGAAATGGAGTGAGATAAGTCCAAAAACATGAATTTTAAGTAAATCGGCGGCTCTAAATTGTCCCTATAGTCTATTTCTCATTTGCACTACATGTGTGCATTGAAATTCTTGTGCTCAGACTTAGGAATAAACACTCTTTTTTTTCTGTGTTTTAACTTTATTATTCAGTTATAAATTAGATTGGCCAAGTGTTTTATGCCGGATGCCCTTCCTGACACATCCCTCACCCTCTACCGGGATTGGGACACTAGTTCAGCATTTATTCATTAATTCATTGTCTTCTGCTTAATCCTGTATGAGGGTTGGGGGGTGGGGGGAGTTCTCCATTCCCATCCAGGGGAGATATTTTCGGGCGCTGGGCAAATACAGTCAGGACAGGGCGTTAATCTATCGCTGGGCACACACTCACTCACTCACACACAGACTATGGGGACAATTTAGAGCAACCAATTCACCTTAAATCCATCCAACGTGCCGACCACTAAGCCGCCGTGCAGTAAGCATTTACATAAACAAAATATACATCTTCTGCACAAAATATACACAAAGTAAGGACATGAGTGCCCATGTTCTCCCCGTGTCCATGTGGGTTTTCCTTCCACAGTTCAAAAACATGAATTTAAGGTAAATCGGCGGTTCTAAATTGTCCCTATAGTCTTGCCGTAAAACACTTTGCCAAGTCTAATATGTGAGTTCATTGCTGTGGAGACCCCTGGGTAACAGGGTAAAAGTTGTGAAAAAAGAGGTACAGGAAGTAGAAAAATCTATATATTACAATGATACACAAGGTAAAAAAAATACACAAATAATAAAACTGTAAATGGACTTTGGAATTTTGAATGTGAATTGTGTGGCATTTAAAGTGGCATTAGAGTCACGTGTCAGTCAAATGTGTGTAAATCTCGTATATATGCCAAACGTCTGACAAAAGCTGACCAGATGTGTTTCGGGACCTGTGGACCATATTATTGTTTTCATATGTGTGACATCTTTTGCTCAGGTTGTGAGGGCCGGCAGTGTGTCAGCGGAGCCATATCTCATCCAGAATTGACCCACGTTCGGGTTAAATGAAGACCTTCAGCAGCACAAGTAAGTCATTACTGATTTCTGGCGTCATCTCACTGAAGCGACTGTGGAAGAGCTTCGTATTGATTACCCAAGAAAAACATTAGAAATAGTTAAAAAAAAAAAAAGCCGCTTGTCGTGCCGTGACATTATTCGCAATAACCCACACCTCTGACCGCTTCACATTCGTATAAATGCACGATACAGATTACACTGTTTCCTGAGGTTTTTTATAAAGTGTGTTTTGTAATTTGGCCACTAGATGTCAGTATTTGATTGTAAAAGAAACTGGAATCTATTACTTGCGTCAAGGTTCATTTTGAAAAACGGACTGACTTACGTCGCGGAAGACGTGTTTGTTAGCCATTTTGCTTTCAGTTAACATATTTATGAATCAAACCTTTTTTTATTATTGTATTGTGTTGGTAACCATTTTATAAAAGCATTAAGGCTCTCGAGGTTGTGCATTATTGTGAATAAACCACAGGAAGAGGTATAACGGCTTACTTGTGCCTACTAACATCTTTTTCCCGTGGTTTATTCACAATAATGCACAACCGCTCGTGCTTTATTGCTTTAATATATAGCATATAGATTGTTTTTCCAATTGAAAAATCCAATTCCAATTTTCTCATAGATGCATATATTTCCCAGATCTATAAATAACATGCTCATACATGTGGTTCATTGTGCAAAGATTAATTAATTAATTATTCTCGATGAATGAAAAATAAGCTTAAGCTTTCATGGTGTAAATCAAACAGTCCTGTCATTTTATTATTGCCTCTGATTCGGAGCCAAACGCATGCCACCTGCAGAAAGCATTCCTTTCCACGACACACAGCTCATGAGTGCTGATAAGTATCTAATTACACAGCATTATCATATCTCTTTATTATTATAACGCTTGTATACACAGGATTCACGAGTTAAAATAGAAATTGTAATGATGTGAGTTTGCACTGCGTTTTGCAGTGTGTGTCTACTGCTGCAGAATCCACTTCACTCATGTAATTACAAATTTATGGTCCATTGATTGATTGCTTTTTATGATTTCCAATGTTTTATAATAAAAAGAAACATTGTGTGGTCAGTTTTATACGATTCCATGCTTTGCTGAGTGAATCACGATTTCTAGAAGCACAATTTCCCTTTAAATATAAAACGTAATGTTGTTTAAAACAGTGGTGGATAAGTTTCATGATCTTTTAAAGGAAAACAGACTTAATTTAAGAAGCTTTTTTGTGCTTTAGGTGTTTTATAACTATGCAGAAGCCCATAAACAGCGACTGCTCAGGTGGGAAGAAAAAAAACAAGGACATGTTGAGAAGACCAAGATTTATTGGAGCAACTTAAATTTAGGTAAGATTCCTTATATGTTGATGATTTTGGTTTACTAAAGCAAAAAGTGAATAAACTACGGATAAGAGGTGTTATTAAGCATGACGCGCAAGCAGAGTACAGTTACACCTCTTCCCATGGTTTATTCACAATAATGCACATCCTCAAGAGAGTCTGATACAAAAATGCGTTGAACTCGCCTTCTGCGACAGAATCCAGTCCGTTTTTGAATGAACCAAGTAAAGGTTTCAACAATATTACATGAAAAAGTTTGGGAGGACAATATATTTTATGTCATGCATTTATACGAGTGTGAATCGGTCAGAGGTGTGGCTTATTGTGAATGTCACGGCTAGACAAACGGCTCAGCCAATCAGATTTAAGGACCGGAACTATCCTTTTTATAGAGTTCCATAAAGTACATTTGCAGTTACAATATAAAAAGTTAAATAATGTGTTTTTACCAACACCCAACCGCACAGCCTTATTTTTACCAGTAAAACCCAGAGAGGATTTTAGCTTCCATCTATCATCTTCGGCTTATTCCTCTACTAGGGTCGCGGTGCCCATCCAGGGAAGAACATCTCAGGTTTACGGGACAGGAAGCTAGGAAAGACTAGTGTAGGTGTCCCAATACTTTTGTCCCTTAAATAGCAGGATGGAATTGGTATGTTGTGGTATTAAATAATGGTCCAAATATTATACTATTTCGAAGGTCAAGGATTCAAACAAGACAAACAAAAATGAAACCATGGACATTTTTCGGAAAATTGTTATTGGGCATTATTACTATAAGAGTAATACACTTTGATGTGTAACCTTGTTCATGCTGTGATGTATGTGTGCTAAATGGCTGTTGATTTTGGCGTTCCAGATTCATTCTTGTGGTTTAATTCGTATAACGCCTGAGTGAAGATCAGGTGACGTTTCCTGAAGACAAATAGCAGTATGCAATTAGTTGACTGTCACATAAATCTTCACTATATCTCTTTATCTGTGTGTGTGTGTGTGTGTGTGTGTGTGTGTGTGTGTGTGTGTGTGTGAGAAAGACATGGAGCCATAGAGTGGCTGCAGGAGTGCGTTTTACCTGCATTACAATTTCATTTTAAAAAAAAAATGAGCATTTCAAAAAAAAAAAACGGGAAATTAAGCTAAAATCCTTTATTTACAACCCGTGCATCATATAAATCTTCAGAGATGATCAGCAGACGCTGAAATGAGAATATTTTAGGGCTGTCTTTTAAGGTTAGGCCTGGAATTCATAAAAGCGTGCTGATCTGAGAGCTGTTTATGCAGCGCGGATCACAGATAAACCCCATGCGGAACCAGAGTCCTAGATTAGTGCTCCTACTGTGGGATTTTTTTTTTTTTTTTTTTTATGGACACAGATCCGGAGACACGGTTTATCCCCCCCTGCCCTTGCGTTGCCTCCAACATATGCCTCATATCTCTTCAAAGTGATTCAAACAGCCGGTTGTAAATCAACGTATCATTGAGCCGATCGACGGAGGCAAACTGCCAAAGTCACTTTGGCCTAGGGTTCGTGTGGGCTCCGGTGGCGTCTACCTGCACTTAACTCTTATCTGTCCATCAGCACAAATTGCTGACAGCCCATTGCTCAGAGCTCATCGGCAGACTTTATGAAACCTCGTCACAGCCATGACCCACCAAAACGACTCGGGCTAAATAGCAAGGCTGCTGCACTCCGTCAAGGCCCAAGGATTCGCACGGCACGTTCGGCCCGCGCCGCTCCCGACCTGCCCATGTGGAAAATTGCTATCACGGAAAACGAGAGCGGAGAGAGAGCGAGAGAGAGAGAGTGGAGAAGTCATACAAAGACTTTATCGAAAGTAATTGTGCAGTGTCTAGAGAGACGCATCAGGGTTCAGGTCTCCGCGTGAACCTCCCCGATTCTCCGCCTCTCCGTCGGCGGTAGATTGCGCAGTTGCACTTGCGCTGTGCCGCATTCTTCCAAACAAAGCTGACATTTTGAAGACACCCGGGAAACAGAGGGGCACATTTGTTGCTCACCAGGTGCTTATGGAAGGTTGGGGAGGGCTAAATTGTTGTTGCTTTAATTAGTTTCATTAGCGTTAGGCTCTGTCCCAGGAAAAACAATCGCATAAGTGGTACACAATTTGGGACCTGAAATCATAGTTTGGTAATAATGCTGTCAAACCCACAACACACACCCAATTCAGGGCATAACGTCCAGTGTATAATTTGGTTGGTGTTTCATTTAGAACAGCAGCAATTAGTCGAGGAAGTAATGTAATAATCGTTACATCCAGGTTTGGGGGGAAATTGTTGTCGTAAAATCTTACAATACTAGATTGTTGTTTCAACAATAAACTTAATAATTGAACTTTGCACCACGCAGAATCTGCACACAGCACAGGTTTGGAGAAAAATCCATCCATTATCTTCCGCCCATCCAGGGGAGAACATGTCGGACCCAGGACAGGGCGCCAATCTATCGCTGGGTACACACTCACTCACACATCCAAACACACTATACAGGGCAATTTAGAGCATTCAATTTACCTGTGGAAGGAAGCCGGAGAACCCGGAGAAAACCCACGCAAACACGGGGAGGACATTAACACGCCACCCAGATTGGGATTTGAACCGGGAACCCCCAGCACTGAGAGGCGAACGCTCTCGAGAAAAATCAATAAGAAAAATGTAAGTTGAATAAAACCGGTTACTAAAGCATATTGTTCCTGAGTAAAAGTCCGAAAGGCTCCTGGGTTTCGTATTCTTGCAAAAACGTGGTGAAGATTGGTTCACATCAATGCTCATGCCTTTAAAAATACAACAAACCTTTATTTGGATTTTTTTTTTAAAGAAATTCCTACGTTGAGACCCGTCTTATTTTTTGGGATGGCCTTCTTTCAAGCTTTGCACTCTGTGGCTGAAGATATCAATGTGTCCTGGTGTGTTACTACCAAAACTCCAAGAACCAATACAAACATTCAAGAATGATGGAAGAAAGTGATCGTGAAAGAGTGTTACAGGCAGGTTTGGAAACCAACAATGGATTTCAGTATTGACAGGAGATTCTCGTTTATGACCGTAAAAAAACATGGCAACATGACTGTGTCTCTTGTTCATGACGTCTGAATCCATTAAATATGTGTTACCTCCAAGGATTCAGTGTTGTTTCAGAAACGTTGTGCTTTGGGCTGTTGGCTCAACTTTGTAATGCTGCTTTGTAATAAATGACCCTACTTGAACTCAAATCGCAATCTGATGAAGATTCACATCAACGCTGATGCCTTTACAAAAGACCGCAAACCCTTATTTTCTGATTATTTAAAAAAAAAAAAAAAGGAAAAAAAAATCCTACTTTGTGACCCGTCTTATTTTCTTCGACGGAGAAGAAAATAAGACAATTATTTTTCAAGATTTACAATTGTGACTGAGGAAATGTTGGTGTGTTAATGCAAAAAGATCAAGTCCAAATACTAACATCCAAAAATGAAAGAAGAAAAATCATTAAAAAAAAAAGTCATACTTGTGAGACAGGAAGAACTAATTTAAGTGATGACGGCAGACTCTCGTTTATGACCGTAACAAAACATGGCAACATGACTGTGACTTTTTGCATCATGTTCCTGACTTCTGAACCCTCCACGTAGGTGTTACATCCCAATTGTAGGTAATTGGAAAGTCTCCTGTTGTGTGTGACTTGTAAAAACATGTGAAACCAGAATGAGCCTTCTCCCTTTTTCTGCAACCCAACAAGTTCCACCCCAAAGCTCCCCACTTTTAAACCAGGAGTCATAACCCTGCAGGAAGGAGCTCAGCAGCATTCAGGACATGACCCACGGTACACAGACTCTCCATATCTGGGCTCAGCAATATGCAGAGGGTCTTGGGAATGTGCCGGGTCCCCAACGAGCTGCAGATTGATGAGGTGACACGGGGCCGCCGCCCGTTAATGTATCTGTCGAGGCTAAATGCCTCTTTCGGAAAGTGATTTTCACGCTGTTGGCAGGGCGCCGGGGTGTTTGTCCTGTCACGGGGAATGTGGATGGCTCATGAGCTAGATAAATCTTTTCGATGAGAAGTCGGTCAGCCTGATGATTCAGGTTTCCACTTCAGAGGGGACGGCCGGATCACGGCGAGCTCCTTAATGCGAGGTAGACGTTGGAAGGGACACCGAAACGATTTCCAGCCGAGGCTTTCGCAGGAGAAACGAGCACGGAGAGCGATTTGTCAGCGCCGGCTTCACGTAACCAATTCTTGATGGTTATGTGAAGATATTTTTATTTTTATGAACTAAACATGTCATCGCCCATCACCATGAGTAAGAAGAAAGGCAGCACGAATGGTACCGTCTCTGGAGACGTGGGTGCAGCAGCTGGGAGATGTACAAAGAGGCTAATTAGGGTGTTTTTCATCCTCCTAAATATTTACCTTCTACACTACACGGCGAAAACGGCAAAGATTCAAACCGTGCTTTAAATCTGGCTCATGTATAAATCATTGTGCTCGTGGGGGGGGGCTGGGGAGAAGGGTCTATTTTGCATTCTCCAGTGCCCCATGTGACGCTGCTGATGTTCTTCATGCAATACAGCGGAGAAGCAGCTCTGGTTAAGTCGTCTTTCTCTGTGTTTAGCTTTCCAGCTCCTCGCTGTCAGAATGAACAACATAATACGTCGCACGGAGAAAAGAAAAAAAAAAAATCAAATCCCAGGCACCGAATTCCACCAGAGTTCAATCCCGAACCTCTTTTCAGAAGTTGGTTACAAATCTTCGTCCTCCATATGTACGTGCCTCATGATTAATTGGCCCCGTACTGCAAGGGGCTTTTATTCAGGAAACGCAGGAATGCTAACGGCAGCAGCTAACGGCGCGTGTGCACGCTAAACTAGACCTTAGAAATATAAAGATGTACGATGCCACAACGACAGGCCTCTTAAAGTTCCCCCGGCCTACTTGTTACGCTGAGCCTGGAGCGCTCGCTAGGAACGGCAGACGCTTTATTAATATTTCATTTTCATCAGTTCGGAGGCCGACTGTTTTAATACGCCGTGTGCAGCTGTGTCCTACGATGTGGGAGGGCGGGATCTGAAATCTTAATGAGGCCGACTGGTGCTCGGAACACCTCTGTTAATTAACACAGGCACATGTTCAGGCGAGAAAGTGACAGATGGTCCCGCGCGTTCTGCCGCGGAAGGTTTTCGTTACAACGCTGCAGCATTTCTCAGCCCAATCTCTGTGTGCCGGATGTCGGAGCGATTGGCAGTGACGACATTTTTTAAGCGATGCCAGGCTGCTGTTCAACAGATTCATAAAATCAACAGAATTAAAATGCACGTATAAGAAGTTATACAGTAGCGAATAATCAACGATGATGTCATCGATTATATAAATCAGTTTTTTGCCAAAGAGTTTACAGCTTACACAGAAAAGTTTTATGTCGCTAATAAAAAGCTCTATTCTGTTGCCTTTCTATCTCACAGCAAGTTCCTGGATTGGATTCTCAACTTGGACCAGCAGAGGTGCTTTCTATGTGGAATCTGCATATCCTCCACATGCCTGTGTGGCTTCACTCCTGGAACGAACGGGTTTCCGCCCACATTCCGAAGACGTGCTGATGGGTAAGTTGGAAACACTAAATCGCACTTATTACTGTAGCCTTTGCATATTTAGGAAATATCCACCGATGCTGCAAGTGTTGGAATTTTAACGCTCGGTACATCTGTATATAATGGACTCCGTCCCTGAACCATGGGATACGCACGGCAAATCCCACCCCTCTTTTTCCCTGCCAGACTGTGGGATACGCACTGCCTTTTTTTTCCTTCCTACAAGTTGGCGACTATGGAGAGAGAGAAATGAGTTTTTAATTTTGAAGAGCTACAGTGGAATTGACCAGGCATACAAAGCCCCACTCCACCGTTTTCCTCTTCCAAACCATGGAATACAATTCCATCAGCTTTATACAAATTCCTGCATTAGGTAACCGTTATATGTAAGTTGTATATTTCTGGAAAAGTTATCGACCAAACTGTTGCTCTTGAACTTGGCTGCAACCTTCGTTTGCCGATGTTGGGATGCCTTCGTGCTATTCGTCGTTCTTGGCATACAGTCTGCTCAACTCCCAGAGTTTATGGGGGTGAGGATGTACCAATATATTAGAAATGGTACCGGCAACGTTATATTGGGGAAGGGTGCAATTATACGCCGTATGCTAGTTCATGAAAAGCTTGGCTTAGTGGTTAGCATGTTCGCCTCTCAGCGCTGGGATTCCCGGTTCAAGTCCCGATCAACCAGTAGTGTTGATGTGTTAAATTAACACGGACTGAACAAAAAAACAATAATAATTCAATTCAGAACTTGTGTGTTTTTAAAGGGAGGCAGTCGTTCATGTGGGAGTTTTAAATTATTCATCAGAGTCGGAATCTAAAACCCGAAGCCAATTAAAACACTATATTGGTTATTTTAAGGTGACCTGAAGGTCATGTCCTTATGGACTTACAGCCACAGATTATAATCACTGATCAGATGTATGAAATCATTACTGTTTCAAAGACAGGCGTTTGTTATTGAGATAATAGATAAATTTAGGCAGATTTTTTTTTTTTTTTTGGTTTATACTTGTTAAATTTGAACATTATTGGCCGCACAGTTTTTCTAAAGCCATTATTTTGTAGTGCTTCTTTTACTTGCTGCCAAAAAGAATTTTTAGGAAGCAGACTTTTCTAAAACAAAGGGACGTGAATGTTGGACTGATCTATTTAATTTTTTTTTTAGATCAGAACATATGAGCATTAACTTCGGCCAAAATCCAATGTTTCACTCACCAGAATAACCGAGCGTTTATTTAACCTTCTCTCTAATCCATTTTTCCAGCAGATCCGGGACATGGCGAAAAATGACTTTTCCAGTTGTGCAGCCTACAGTAACGGACCCGTGTCGGTGTGGGTTTCCTCAGGGTTTTCCGGTTTCCTCGCACAGTCCAAAAACATGGATTCCAGGTAAATTGACTGCTCTTATTTGCCTCGTATAGTGTGTGTGTGTGAGTGTGAGTGTGTGTGTGTGTGTGTGTGTGTGTGTGAATGTGAGTGAGTGTGTGCCCAGCGATAGATTGGCGCCCTGTCTGGGTGCATCTCCCCAGCACCCAAGATGTTCTCCCCTGGATGGGCATGGGAAACCGCATCGCGACCCTAGTAGAGCAATTAAGCGGTAGATAATGGATGGAACTCCAATTGCGTGACTGATGGGTGCATGTGTTGCATAGTTGTGAATAGACTGTCGTCCGGTTTTACTTACGTCTTCTTTCTAGAGGGCAGTTATAATGGGGCCAAATGAGAAATTGGAATGGTTTTAGAGGGCTAACCGCCCAACCGCGACCCTAGTCGCGATATTGTGGATGAATTAATGAATGAATGTTCTCTTTGGACTGCATTATCAAGACAATTTAATTGGGGTTGAGCAGCCAACACCGTAAGTCCTACAGACACCAAACTTGGAGGGTAGGTGCAGCTGGTGTGCCCCTTCGCCCATGACAAAACTCACACCGATTGGCCTGTAATTGGCTTAATAGTGCAACAAAATGTGTTTACGCTTCTAACTTCCATCCATTATCTTACGCTTATTCCTCTTCTAGAGTCGTAATGGGGTTCCCCATGCCCATCCAGGGGAAACCGTCTCGGGCGCTGGGTAGATACACTTCACTTCAAGAATTGGGGAAATACGGGGACAACGAATGCAAGTAAGTTCTAACAAAATATTTTAATAATATAGTTTGGAAATTTGCCGGACCGTAGTTTGCCCACCCCGATCTAGAGTCTGGTAGAAGAAGGTGGAAGGACACAGGAGCTAACAGACAACAATGAATTGATTGTACTGAACATGGATGAGTAGTTACATTGGGATCAGGTTTAATACGGCCGTTAAGGTAGCTGCTGAAGGATATCCCAGCATTCTCATCTCCTTAGTGAACTCCAGTAAGATTCAGTGTAGATGTCAGTGAAACGCTGCTTGGACAAATATCGACATCTGTTGTGTGGAGACGCCATTAAGATGCTGAATCAGCTCGTTACGGCCGCTGCCAGGTATTACAGCTCCTGGTGTTTCATGCTGGAGTTTCATCTGGAACCCAAAACCTGAGAAATGTAACCAAAGTACATTTGAGTCAAATTAACATTTGATTAAAACTAGGTGCACTGCCTCGCTTTAATGAGATGAGAAACGGCTCCAGTCTGTTTTTTTAATAAATGGAACACACACTAAGGGGGAAGGTCCGGTAATAAAACACTCCAATGGCTCCAATAAATAAATATGATGGTACGCATTTGTCTGGTATTAGAATAGATGGGTTCTGTGTAAATCTCACCCCTTAATGGAGCCTGTGGAATTGTTTGAGCACCCAGATTGTTCCCGAGCTACAAAAGGATCGAAACAGTCCTGCGTAAGACTCGAATCGGACACTCTTGCATTAGATGATTGGTTGGGTTGTGTCTGGGGAGCTTCCCCAGCCCCCGGTTCTCCCTTTGTCCCAGGGCTGGACCCATTTGGAAACCCTGCAGTAATTGCTCCCCCTCCACACACACTGTAAATCAAGCTATTAGAATAAAGCCCAGGAGAACAGACCCATCATGCTCTAAAACCCAGTATCTTTATCTGGCATTGCTGCAAGTCCTCGCCACCTTATTAACTACGATCTGCACGCCGTGTCACGCTGATGATCCAACGGGAACATTAAAGGGAACCAACTGAGCCAGAACCTAAATTGCTGCACTGATGAGCCTCTTCTTGTTCCCATCAGCGTACATGACTTCACTGAGTAGAAGAAGCACTAATGTGACCCTGTGACCCTTTTGTGAGAGCCATGCTGTTTCCTGCGACTTCTACATTCCTCCTGTTGGAGGCGTCATAAACTGCAGTAATGGGCAGCAAATCATCTCTGCTCAAGGCTCCGGGTTTAGGGCTTTAAAAGCCACCGAGCACTTTTCAGACTCTGGTGTGCTCTGCCACCTGCTGGCAGAAAATGTTGAACACATCGACAAACTACAACACTGGAGTTGTAGATTAAAACCGGGGCCTAAACCTGTTACATTCTGGTTTATTGTCTTATATTCATTCATTCATTATCGTCCGCTTAATTCCCTTATGAGGGTCGCGGGGGGAAGGGGGGGGGGGGGCGATGTTTCACCCGGATGTTTCAGTGTCTTTATTCTAATAAGGCCCGGATGTTGACGTGCTGCAGAGGATTTCACTGTTGAAGTAAAAAACTTTATTTAATCCTCAACGGCCCTCATTTTAACACCAGTATAATAATGTGACGTTCCTGTTTGTGTTCTTATAATATTACCACTTTATTATAAAACATTATTTTATTCTCCTTATACGACTTTAATCTCGTAATTTTACGACTTTTTCTCGTAATATTATGACTTTAATCTCGCAGTTAACTGCTTTTTTCTTTTTTGTCTAGGAGTGACCCTAAAACCGGAAGTGACCGACGCAACACGAGACGATTTCATCTCTGTCTTATCAAATGCAGCAGGTATGTAAAGTATATTTCACCCAGTAACTTTTATACAAACCAAACCAGAGGTGTGTGTGTGTAAGTGTAGAGTAAGGCAATCTCTGGATCTGCCCCCTCTTACCTTCAGTCCATCTTTACCAAACACACTACGACTCGTTTACTGCCCTCTAGTGATAAATGTCACCCAAGCAATCGCTATAGAAGTGTAATTTTAGAAAAAATTGAGGTCCATGTGCAGAAAGAAGCAAACGTTTCCCGTGTTTATTGGAAAAAAATATTCATTTATTGTTGTGAAAACCTACTTTTTCTCACTACAATGCCTAGCTGGGTAAGAAAAAAGACGTGAGGCTGTTTAAAAATATGAAAAATAAACCGATTACATAAAAAATACTGTTTTACGCCAACATAATACAATTGTAAAGAAAAGACGGTCATGCACATAAATCTACCTATTACATAAAAATGGGCTGCCGTATGAAACTCCTTGGTTGGATGCAGACGGTTCGAATAAAGTAGGCGCAGCTACCGGTTCAAACTTAAAAAACTACAAGGGCAGAACGATTAAGTACACACACAGACATACACACACTCACACAGTTGGCTTAGTTTGGCCCAGTTAATCCAGTGTTTGAGTCGCACTACAGGGATATATTTAATAATCAGTGTCTGAAATGTAAAAAAAAATCTCTTAACCTGGTTCCTAAATTAATAAACTAAATACAGTTCAAAAGCACTTCACTGTAAATTAATTAGTCTCATTAAGAAATGCATCTGCAAACACTCAGGCATTATTTGCGAGCCAGCTCTCCTCCGAACTTAACCAAATATAAACGTTCCTGGTTAAAGTCAGGCAAAAAACTGTTGTAAAAAAAGGAAAATGTGATCGTCTCCTTCCTGTTTTTGCAAACTTAATTCAGCAGCCGTACCCCCGGAACTGCACACCAGTCCATCACATGACTGAAGGAATGATGGAGCAAATCCAGAGAAAACCCAATACAGATTTTAACCACATGTCAGAAATGAATCTGAATGCTGACTTTTAAAACCTAAACCTCGCTGTTGCCGGTCTGAGCAACTCGTTTAAGGAATTACTGTTAACTGTGTGAAATACGTTGATACAAAGCTACACTTTTTCCAACCCTGCTGTTAACCAATCAGAAACGGGGATGAGACGATACATTGGTTTTGCAATCGTGATTTAAATCAATCATCATTAAAAATGTTACAAGAAATAATATTACTTCCTAACAACGGCTTAACTTTGTCACGACGACATTTCCATAAAAAATAGGTTTTAGGCCAAGCGTATCAACTCGCAAGCAACAAATTTAACGTTACCCTGGCAACACAGTTGCCCGGTACTTTGTCCCTACAGAAAAAAAAGATTTAGTTTTCTTTTAAATGAAGTTTAGGTAATTTATTTATAGAGCGCTTTTTACAACAGTGCGTTGTAACAGAGTTCTACGCCTGAACCTCCAAAGAGCACGCCGAAGCGACAGCGGAAAGACAAAACTCCCCGTTATGATAAAGCAAATGAACATGTACAGATTTTTTTTTTTACTTAGACGTTTACAAAACAATCTAATGTTTTGTGTTGATATTCAGCGAAATCCCTGCATTGTCGTTGTTTTGGTTGCCTAATAATCGTTAATAATCGCACCATCCAAATCTGTAATCGTCTCATCCCCACGCAGACAACAAACAACAAAACAAAAAGCTCATTTAAATTTTCAAAATGTGTTCTAACCCCAAAACTGTCAACTACACTGGGCCACGTACTAAAGGAGTTGTTCTTACAAAACAACTAATGTGTTATTGTTGGAAACTTCACACTAATAGCCTTAATGTAAACCTCAGAACGCCAAAGATCGGTTTGCAAAACAAAAAAAGGCTCTGAGGTAAAAATTAGTGTTTTAAATGTTCCATAAATTCTCCATGTTTGATTTATAGGCCCATCACTAACGCATTTCTTGGTGGACTTTTTTGTTTTACTACGGCTGCATCGTATTGGGGGGAAAGAAACGAATTCCCAGCATGTCCTACAAATACTTTAAATGGGGGTGAGATAGTAAAAAAAAAAAAAATACTTATAAGGATGCACCTTAAATACTAAAACTGGACGTGAGGGGGGGGAAACGCTTTTCCTTTAGGATGCATCGATATAAAAGGGCCCCCGTAGTTAATAAGCTATTAATCAACAAGTAGAAATAGGTTTAAATGCATGTTGCCGAAGCACATTGACCATGATTCACATTAAGACGTGCACCGAGTGGCACGGAGGGGGAAGTTATTTTTAAAATTGTTTCTTCTTTCAGTGTTTCATCACGCTGCTCTCACCGCTGCTTTGCATAAAGAGGCTGACACTCCTACAGTGATGAGACACCTCCCGTGTCCCCTGCTCTGTCCATCCACATGAAGTCTAGCCCTACGGGAAGGACGAACCTATTCAGAAACCCTCTACGACTCGCCTGTGCTGTATGACAAACTACGCCAACCCTTCCAGAAGGCTGGTACTACCTAAATAACACAAAAAAATAACCCTCATCGAATTCAAATCAGTCCAAAACAAGGCTGAAGAAAACTGCGCTGGAGGCGGAATCTTTCTCCGGAGGCTCTGGAATGAGCCTGATGCGCTACGGTTTCTCCACACGGCTGCGTCGCGTCCACTCGGCTCCCGTGGCCGAAAGAGGTCACACAGCCAGGCGGCTGCCGCTGTTGTTGGCCTGCAGGGGGCTCCAGGACGGCTGCGCTGGTTCCTGGGAGTACGAGCGTCCTTCGTGACATGACGAGGCCTCCTCTTTGGGGACGGCGACGGCACACATGCGCCGGTGCCGCAACAGTCGATCTGTTCTTGAGAAGTTCTGGTTGAACAAAGACAGAACTTTAGTACTGAAACGCTACTCGACCTGCCTTCTTTAATTTGGCCACCAGATGGCATTATTTGATTGTCAGAAAAAACGCAAACCTGTTACTCGGCGATCAGCGTTCACTTTAAACTAGATCACATCTCGGAAGACCAGTTTATTAACGATTTTGCTTTAAATAAATGCATTTACGATTCATAAATGCATTTATTGAAAGCTCCTCCGGCGGCACGGTGGCTTAGTGGTAAGCACATTCGCCTCTCAGCGCTGGGGATTCCCAGTTCAAATCCCTATCTGGGTGGAGTTTGCATGTTCTTCCTGTGTCTGCGTGGGTTTCCTCTGGGTTCTACGGTTTCCTCCCACATTCCAAAAACATGAAGGTAAATTGAATGCTCTAAATTGCCCTGTATAGTGTGTG
>JAOUQT010000016.1:11027859-11038727 GCA_025769995.1 Xyliphius kryptos | reverse complement strand
CCACCAGGCTTGTCCAATTTAGCCATGAAACCCCCCACACTAAAATGACAGGTGTTTCAGTTTCATTGTCTAACCCTGTAAGTGCACTCGATCGCATGCAGCCTAAACCTTATCATCTTTAAAGGTTCTCTAAGTGATTAGCACGTGCCTCGATCAATCAAATCTCCCCGTATAATAGTTATTTCAGGACATATTCAATTATGTTTTGGTAAATTGCTGGGGACCAATTAAAAATTGACCAAATGGACTGCATTTTGACTCCGGGCCATAGTTTGGGGCCCCCTGTCTTTGCATGTGCCTTAAACATTTTGACACAGCACTGTACAGTAGTTAGCTGGAGACTTGGTCACTTTTTTTCATTTTATGCCTTAAATCACCGTAGATTTCAATATGTTTTAGTCTTCAAAGTGCTCTGTAGTGTAATGTCTTGTTTTATTTACTGACATACAAATATTTTTATGCAACATTTTATCATGTTTGGAAAATACTAAAATATATTTGAGTACTAACTTAGTACTGCAGAATAAATCAAATACATAACATAGCTATAACAAAGATTTCTATAAAAATATAGGCTACATTTGCGCATAACTATATACAGTATATATATTATATAAAGATATATTTTTGTGATGGGTAGAAAACATTGTGTCTAATCAAAATTAGTCAACAATTTGCTGACGTCGTCAAGAGTATCTTATATGATATGATCATATAATCTCTGCACACCTCTTGACTTTTATTTTGAAATTTGGCAACAAATTTAGAACATTTTTCATTTTACGAGGTCATATTCATTCATTATAACTAATATTGGCTTAAAATGTCACTGTAGTTCTATCCCCTTTATATTATATATTAAATACAGTATATATTTCCATACAGAGTAGGTGGACTGATAAGAAAAAAAGCCATTTGGTTAAATTTAACAAATAATACGAATGAAATTGTCTGCATAGCCCTTCATTTTACATAAATATACGAGTGTATGCAGTTTCTATATTCATTTTTTAACCACACGCTATGCTCAACCCTGAATACAGCTGATTAACATGGTTACACAGAACCACTGACAACCGTATATAGTGAATACAGCTCAGACCCTGAAAAACAAAAAGACCTAAAGACAGTAATGTATGCATCGCTATTCCAGCATGAGCGAACATCATGCACTGCTGTTTTTGGTTTCATGGCAAGCTAATTTGAAAAATGTGTTCACCTGCTATCACAGTGGAAAAAGTACATTAGTTTGCAGACTAGTTCCCTGCTTCCCTGTTAAACTGCCAATCATGCGACAAGTTGCCAGTTGATCTGTCGACACGGGATTGGTTGTAGTCGATGTCCATTAGCCACTGAGTGGGTGCAGATCCACCTTCACCTTCTCTCCGCTACTCAGCATGCCGACAGTGGGATAAAAACCTCCAGCAGGCACTACCACTTCCCTCCTCCCGATGATCTTCCCGTTGCGGGTGAAGAACACCTAGGGGGAGACAGTAATTCACATTTCTGCATTCTGCTCATACACATACACTGGCTCATACACCAGCTGCTTCACATACCATACAGCGCTTAGATATAAATTCCATGCATTTCAGAGGAATTAGAACTATTAAATATTTATCCTAGGCAGTCATTAAGATTTTTTTTTCATTTACAAAAGCAATATTTGCACACAAATCCTAAATATATAGCACTTACTAAAGATTTAGAAATGTTGCAAAAATAGTCAGCATGGAGAAACACACACACACACACACACACACACACACACAGTGTACACATGTGCAGAACCTAATAAAAATGAATACATTAAAAGTTTTTTTTCCCAAGACAAATGTCCAAATAAATACAAGCCCAAAGCCTACAGTGACAAAT
Organism: Xyliphius kryptos; assembly: GCA_025769995.1. Taxonomy (NCBI): domain Eukaryota; kingdom Metazoa; phylum Chordata; class Actinopteri; order Siluriformes; family Aspredinidae; genus Xyliphius; species Xyliphius kryptos. Next base: position 11,036,852 of record JAOUQT010000016.1, on the reverse strand, counting down.
GTATCACACATAACTTCATCTAAGGGGTTGGGCGGAAGCATGTTTATATATCTTTAGGGTCCGCACAATCATAGGCAAATCTGTCAGTTTTGACTGGGTGGCCCCACAAAAAAATGCTGTTACAGCTTTGCACTTTAAAGAACCCCGAGTCTGAGATGAGCCTGAAGCTCTAACACAAATCTGATCTTATGTAATTGTTGGACAGAATACATATTTTGATCCTTTATTTCAAACGTCATTATGATAATTACGTAGATAATCTCCTGATTCATCATCTTTTAATCGTCTTCAGTAAATGGCTTATGCTTAGCCAGGTGTGTCATGGATTTTGAAGCCTATCCCTGGAACGCTAAGGGCAAGGCAGGAATTCAGCCCTAATGCAATGGAAACATTACAGAGCATTATGAAGAAACAAGTATTTGGACAAAGGGGTGATTTAGAATAGCTCCTCCAAACCCTGGAATGTTTTTGGCATGCAGGAGTAAATAAAAATTTCGATGTAAGCACATCTCACCATAACTTTCCTGCCTTCCTGCTCTTGTTCTGCTTCATCTCCCTCGTCTTCCTCATCCTCATCGTTGAGGTACAGTACATTCTGAACACGGTTTTGCTTAGGATTTTCAGCCATGTCATCACCATCATCAAACTCATCTATGGAAAAAAAAATATATATATATACTTTCGTAAATGTAGAGTGGCTGCAAGCAGCAATTGCGGGGTCCAAGCAAAATCCTAAGCATTAACTGCTACTCAAGGGCCCAAACTCAGCATTTTTTGTGCATTTTTGTATGTTTTGTCCATACATCCTATGAATGGTTCGGAAAATTATGTTTTGCACATTTTGCTATTTTGCACAAATTTTAAATTGGGCAGAGCTTCTTGGCTGTACAGCCTTTTTTTGTTTGAGAACACTGTTGGAATCAGAAAAAACGTCCATTTCATTGTCAATTTTTTTTTAAATGTTGGTGCTTGGACCCCAAAAGCAGGAAATACAAGGAACATTTAACCGACACGTCCAAATTTGGTCAGATTTTGTGAGAACTAAAATCATATTTTATCATGACGTAATCATTCACTGGCTTTCCCATATTCACAAAAGCCTAGATTTTAATAATCACTAGAAAAATCTAAACATTTTGACTCCACATATTTCATCACTCTTTAACTTTGACTCCATTCAGCTCCCATTCATTCAGTTTAAAATTGCGATGTCACCAGTAAAATGGAAGATGTCGCCATTAGAATGCATGATGTCATAAGCGAGATGAATTTAGATTTTTACTTGAACATATTCACTTGTTAAGATATATGCTCTCCTAAATAGGATACCTGTTCAAGATCTCACCTTCATAGTCACGAGGGAACATGATCCCACAGCCCATGATATCCCCTTCAAAACAGCGTGGGCCAAACGGATCTCCAACTCCACTGCCATGGAATATCTTTCCATCATCTGTAGAACAGAACCCAACCCAAATAATTCAAAAGACTTAACGACAGCACCAATATTGAGACAAGTGTGAAAGCATGAATGATTTCTTTGCACAGCTAATGCTGCATTTGTAATGGCCTACAAGTGGCAATTATGTTGAGAGATTACACTGACAGTCATGGGCTTGAAAGTTTGTGCAACTAGCCTGGGCATATTTGGCAAAAACTACTCAGTAGAGCAAGTTACAGAACTATCTGCAGACTGGCCAAAGGCTTAAAAGGTACTCAAAACCACTTGGATGCCATGGCTTGGAATGTGTATCCAAAACAGTATATTAGTTTGGGTTGCGTATTTTTAGCCTTGTTGATAAGTATCAGGACATTAATAATCACTAAATGCGCTGTGGAAGGGGCAAACATTATAATTTTCTGAGTCAGGCTGCTCATCATGCAGCTGTGTTATACAAGCTTGGACAAAAGTGGTCTACTATACCTAATGTCTGATTAAACATTATACCAAGGATATTTAGAAGCACTGATCAGAGAGTTGCTGATAAATTTAAACAGCATGTGTATTGTGCATTTCAGTGCAAGGCATCGTAAAATAGCACCACGAGTCTTGCAATGCTTATAAAAATGTGTGCACTCTAATACACACATGCATTCTAGGATACAAGTCTAAAATAGCTGTGGAACCTAGAATAAAAAAAAAAATGTTTTATAGCGTAACTGCAGAGGCGAAGTGGAATCCAGACTTGTTTCTTTCATGCAGACATGCAGACTAAACCTAAAGACCAAATTAATCTTCAATGGAACATTCTCATAGTGCTAGAACATTCCATTAATGCATTAGTCTTAATAATGAAAGAATTTCTTATAGTGCTTATATACTGGAGCGATGGATGCACGCGCATGCAGATACTGTCTCTTTAGAAGCCTGGAATTTGTACAGTTTGAAATCCAGTGGGAAAAATATTTGCAGCCATTCTGAGACCATCTGGGGTGCAAAGGAAGCACATGATATTCATGCTCTTGAGTCTGTCCTATTCCTAAGTCTGTGTATTTGAATAATTAATTGAAAGGGGTGTTTTCATAATAATAGAAGTGTGGAGTTCAATTAGTAAGAGCAATCATACTGTGAAGAAACAGGTGTGAATCCGGTGGCCTTTATTTAAGGGTGAAGCCAGCACATGTACATATGCATTTCACCTTGAAAGCCTAAGAAATATGGGTTGTTTGAGACATTGTCCAATAAAACGGCGTACTTTTATTAAAATGTTGACTGGAGAGGGTGAAAATGCAGACAATGATGGTCTGCTCATCTAAATGATATCCAATGCTTTAAAATAAAAAGCAAAACCATAGAGACATGATAGAAAACAGAACAGAAACATTCAAACGGACCAAAGAATAGCCAGAATGGCAAAGGCTCAGTTAATGATCAGCTCCAAGATCATCAAAGGCAGTACACTGACAGAAGACAGTTATTTACAGGCATCATAGGGCAGTTTGCATAGAAATCAAAATACCTGAAGCGTTCAGGTTGCCTTATGCTGAAGATTAAATGCCCTTGAAATGGGTGCATACAGTGGGTACAAAAAGTATTCAGACCTCTTTTTTCACTCTTTGTTTTCATTTCTCATTTTTCTTTTATTTCTCATTAATGTACTCGTTTTATTTCTCATTAATGTAAACTTAGCCCCCATCTTGACAGAAAAACTAGACAGAAACAAAAAAAACAGAAATCTAGACATTTTTGCAAATGTATTAAAAAAGAAAAACTGAAATATCACATGATAACACACCCTTTGTTCAGTATTGAGTAGAAGCAAACTTTTGAGCTAGTACAGACATGAGTCTTCTTGGGAATGATGCAGCTAGTTTTTCACACATGGATTTGGAATCCTTTGCCATTCTTCCAGATTCTCTCCAGTTCCATCAGGTTGGATGGTGAACGTTGGTAGACAGCAATTTTCAGGTCTCTCTAAAGATGCTCAATCTGGTTCGGGTCACGGCTGTGGCTGGGCCAGTCAAGAATGGTCACAAAGTTGTTCCAAACCACCCCTTTGTTATTTTAGCTGAGTGCTTAGGGTCATTGTCTTGTTGGAAGGTGAACCTTCAGCCCAGTCTGAGGTCCAGAGCACAGGATATCTCTGTACATGGTCGCGTTCATCTTTCCTTTAATTGCAACCAGTCGTCCTGTCCCTGCAGCTTAAAAACACACCAAAGCTTGATGCTGCCACCACTATGTTTCATTGTTGAGACTGTACTGGGCAGGTCATGAGCAGTGCCTGGTTTTCTCCACACATACCGCTTAGAATTAACTTAAAAAAGATTAAATCTTTTTTAGATTTTTTTAGAAAAATCTTTATCTCGGACTAGAGAATCTCGTTTCTCATAGTCTGGGAGTCCTTTGTGTGTTTTTTGGCCAACTCTGTGCAGGCTTTCAAATGTCTTGCACTGAGGAAAGGCTTTCGTTGGGCCACTCTGCCATAAAGCCCCGACTAGTAAAGGGCTGCAGTAATATTTGACTTTGAGGAATTTTCTCACTGACTGCCTCTCTGGAGGTCAGACTTAGTGATCTTTGGGTTCTTTTTTTTACCTCTTTCACCAAGGCTCTTCTCCCACGAATGCTCAGTCTTGCTGGACGGCCAGGTGTACGAAGAGTTCGGGTCGTCCCAAACTTCTTCTATTTAAGAATTATGGAGGCCACTGTGCTCTTAAGAACCTTGAGTGCTGCAGAAACTATTTTGTAACCTTGGCCCGATCTGTGCCTTGCCACAAATCTGTCTCTGAGCTCCTTGGGCAGTTACTTCAGCAGTTTCTTCAACCTCATGATTCTTATTTGCTCTGACATGCACTGTAAGGTCTTATACAGACAGATGTGTGCCTTTCTTAATCAAGTCCTATCAGTTTAATTAAACACAGCTGGAGAGCAATTAAGAAGTGGAATCATCTCAAGGAGGATAAGAAGAAATGGACAGCGTGTGATTTAAATAGGAGTGTCATAGAAAAGAGTCTGAATACTTATTACCATGTGATATTTCAGTTATTTTTTTTATAAATTTGCAAAAATGTCTACATTTCTGTGTTTTCTCTCAAGATGGGGTGCTGAGTTTACATCAATTAGAAATAAAATGAACTGTTTGATTTTAGGCTGCAATAAAACAAAGAGTGAACATTTTAAAGGGGTCTGAATACTTTCCATATCCACTGTATATCAACAAGACAATGACCAAAATACACACAAGAAAAGGAGCTAAATCTTAGTTCATATCCAACAAAATTGAGGTTATGAAGTGGTCAGCCCATTCTCCTGACCTTAATCAGATAGAAAACCTTTGCGGTGACATCAAAGTTGCTGTTTCTGAGACAAAACCAAGAAATGCAAATAAACTGTGGGATGTAGTCAAAGCATCCTGGGCTGGAATATCAGTTGACAAGTGTATATTGGTTGAACACATGTGAAGCATACGTGTTTATACTGAACTAAATATTAGTTTAGTGATGGGTAGGAATGATAAATCATAATGTAGAAGATACATATTTGAATTTGTAAAAACACAAAAATCTTTTGAACAGCACAATGTTAAAACTTATACATTTCTGAATGAAAATAAAGACTATTATAAATATTTTTAAAACATTGATATTCTTTTGAAGACAATTTTAAGTACCTTGATGCATATCGATGCCCATGCCATAACAACAGCTTTTAAGCTAAATTTAGATTCTTCTTCATTGTCCCGCGTTTAATCTTTTAATAAAAGTAAGCCAGTATTGGAAATCAACAAAATGGGCTCAGGAATATTTCCGCAATTCGCCGTGCCATCCGCCGTTGCCAGCTAAAACTCTATAGTTCAAAGAAGACAACATATCTAACCAAGATCTAGAAGCACAGACTTTTCTCTGGGCCAATGCTCATTTAAAATGTACTGTAGCAAAGTGGAAAACTGTTCTGTGGTCAGACAAATCAAAATTTGAAGTTATTTACGGATAAGAAGCCTGCATCTCTGATGGTATGGGGTTGCATTAGTGTGTGTGCCATTACAGCACCATGGCTGCATATTAGAAGAGTCAGAGTACTGAACTTTCATCCATAGAAAATTTGGCGCATCAAAAAATGGAATATATTACAAAAAGGCCCAAGACAGTAGGAACTAGAATCCTATATTAGACAAGAATGGGTTAACATTCCTATCCCTCAACTTGACACACTTGTCTCCTCAGTCCCTAGACATTTACAGACTGTTTTAAAGAGAAAAGGGGATGTCTCAGAGTGGTGAACATGGCCTGATCCCAACTTTGAGATGTGTTGCTGTAACGAAATTTAAAAATCACCTCATTTTTCTCTTTAAATGATACATTTTCTCAGTTTAAACATTCGATATGTCATCTACGTTCTATTCTGAATAAAATATAGAATTTTAAAACTTCTACATCATTGCATTCCGTTTATATTTACAACTTGTACTTTGTCCCAACTTTTTTTTGTAATCGGGCTTGTAGAATGCAGACAAAAAGCCTACTGTACGGTGTAGCTGTAAATATTTGTGAAGTTGTCATGGGACCCTGACAGGATCATTCCCAAACAATCTCTATCTGAATATGGGAGGGTGATGGAGACAGTGTATAATTAAGAGTACAATGCGGGCCCCTGTCACAACACTATACCACACAAAAAAAAACAACCTGCAACCAGTGCGGACGAAGAGGTCTAAAAATAGATAGGTAACATAGGTGAGTTGTCTCGGCCTGCTGGAACACTTTCTGGACTTTTGGCCCCTCAGCTGACAGGAAGCAACACACTAGCAAGCACAGATGCTTTTCCTTGAACTTCAGACCATTACTCAGAGCCCTGTCTGGAAAAGATCGAAGAGATCCCCCCTGGGATGCTGCGATTCAACAAAACAATTAGAAAGGCAGAGGATCTGATATACTTGTTGAGTTGACATGAACTGTTATTTCCAACTATAAAGGTTATAATATTGTCTTAGCACAACAGGTTAATAGTTTGACATTATGCCATTACTTGGCTCACTTAAAAAATTCCAGAAAGTCATACACAAATCATACCTATTTACAAAGCGTAAGCCATCATACCTATCACACTTCTATAAAACATTCTAAAAATAAAAACACAAAATGTTCAACACAAATACTTTCACAGTGGGCAAGATGCATACTCTAAATCAGAGGTGCCCAATACTTGATCGCGATCTACCGGTTGATTGAAAGCTAGCATGGGTAGATAGCATAGCGTTAAAAAAATATCAGCAGCATATCATTAGCATATAAAACATCAGCATGTTATCCATCCTCATTATGAATTGTCCCTTGCTTGATATACAAGACAGCCAGTCTGACATCTGAACTTTTCCGACACATGGGTAGACCCACATGCGTGTAAAACCACGTGAGGGGCTGAAAAACTCTAGCAAGCTATTGAGCTAATTTATTTCTGCTAAACTGAAGATAGGGTATAAAATGGTTTGCTGGATCAAAAAGAAGCCTAAAGCCTAGCATTTAACAAGGGTCATATTCGTTTGCCTCATCTGCCAGTCTACCTTTGCTATTCTGAAGCAGGCATATGTGAAACAGCATTTTGAGACTGTTCACAAAAAACTAAGAAACTGACTTCCCCTCTGAAACGCTTATATGTTTCTCCAACTAGCATCACATACAATAATTTGCAGACCTGAATACTCACAGATAGGGGCTTCGTATAGATCGCGGCATCTTAATGACCCATGACCCACTCACCTGGCCCGCTGCTAAGGCCTTGCCAAAGCTTATTCAGGATATGCACAACATAAACATGGCCTCTTTTGTAAGGTCGTGATAACAACAGCAGTGGCCCGATGTGTGCGATAAGCAGGAAGGTTTTCTTCATAAGGTAGCTAAGAAAAATAGTGGAGGAATGATGCGATAAATCAAGTGCGTGAGGAGGAATCATGAGGGGAAAATCTAACATAGCTGCAATTTTGATAGTTACATGAACAGAGTTGCCAAAATGTGCACAATTATGTACTGGAGTAATCATCACGAATATGTTTGCACACTGGCGAGGAAAAGCAATTGTGAAGAGACAAAATGTAATGAATGGACCTAAACACATTAATCACAAATTTACAAATTGTAATTATTAAGACATTTGCTGCCCAGGTGATTGCGTTAACTACTGCCAGCTGAGATTACAGAAATCAACTATCACCATGGATTAGCAGAATAAGGTTAGAGGCTGAGCAGACAGTTCAACTCAGCGCAAAGTTGTGGTGGCATGACAGCGTTACAGTAGATGAGGGCTGACTGTACAAAGCTCCTTAAGTCCATCTGATCTGCTGCAGGTTCCTCTTTACAGACGGATGACTGAAGAGTCAGATAGAGTTCTAAATCTTAGGAAGTTCCATTTCATGGATAATCACACGCCATCTCATATCCTGAAACCCATTATCGGAGCTCAGACAGACACAGAGCACAAAGATCCCGAGATACACAAAAGCATCCCTGCTGCTGCTCCTGACCGCACTCAGAAATCCCAAAATGAAGGAAAAAAGGCAAAGAAGACCAGGCTCACTATAGAATGGAGTTACAGCTTGTAGAATTAAATGTAGAAATATCTTTGGAAATGCGATCTGATCTTCAGCTTCAATAATGAAGAGTTCACAGTGAAGCCATACACATTCATCTCAATATAAAAATACATACACATACTGTATACATCAATAAATAGCACAAAAACACACACACACACACAGATAGAGAGAAAAACCAAGCACACATGCATATATACAGATAAAAAAGGACATGCTTCAACATAAAAAAGCCACATACACGTACTGTACAAACACAGACATGCCCCGACCTCAACCCAATAGAACACCTTTGGAATGAATCAGAGCGGAGAATGCGAGTCAGGTTTCTCCTCCAATATCAGTGTCTGACCTCCTGAATGTGCTTCTGGAAAAATTGTCAAACATTCCCATAAACACTCTCCTAAACCTTATGGAAAACCTTCCCAGAAGAGTCGAAGCAGTTATCGCTGCAAAGTGTGGGCCGACATCATATTAACCCCGGCGGATTAAGAATAGGATGCCAATCAAATTTATATGCGCGTGAAGACTGAAGACGCGGACACACTACCACACAGACATGCTCTTTTAATTCCCAGTAAATTCAGAGCATGCATGGACAGAACTGCTACACCGAAGCAAATCATTAAATGTGTTAGAAGTTGGAAGAAATTATCCCCCAGAATGCAGTGCCTTGCCCGTAGACCAACGATTCAGACCTGAACCCACAATGTTACAGTCACTAGCATAGAACCTCAATCACAAACTAAATGAGATGTTGGTGCAGTGCATGAAGGCACACACACTTGTATTAAATACATAATTATTAATACAGCTATTTTTTCCTAAAGTGCATTATCTTTAATTCATACCAAGTTGTAACTTTTTAACGTATATATTGCAGCGTATAGAGAGGAACACAGAGACACAGCCTCCAGAAATGCTCTTTTATTCACAATGACTAATGCACACGCACTCGGATAATCAACA
>JAOUQT010000016.1:10843474-10853907 GCA_025769995.1 Xyliphius kryptos | reverse complement strand
ATTTTTTTTTCAAGGTGAATCAATGGCATTAAATTGCCCCAATATAATGTTATAATGTGTGTGTGTGTCTCTGCCCAGCAATGAATTAGCACCCTTTCCAGGATCTGCTCAGCACCCGAAATGTTATTTGACTGTAATTTTAGTGTGTTTTTTTTTTTAAGAAATTATTTGCTGTAATGGAACTGCAGTGGTCTGTACAGAATACAGTACTGTTTTTTTTTTTAGCTTTATTCTGATCTAAAGCACCCACAGAGTGGAGATGGAACATGGTGGTAATGTTTCCGTGTAGTCCATCGTGTCGGTTGCATGACTTTGTTTTATTGTACAGACACTAAATTTAGCTTTGTAAAGCCGTTTTGGCAGCTATTATTTAAACTACTGTATTATCACAGTATATTATTACACAGTATACATTACTATAATGAATATTATGTTTTAGTTACTATATAAATAACATTTGCCTGGACGGTAGGGTCTTTTTTTTTGTCATGCTGGTCATCTCTCAGATGTCAGCAGTCATTTTGGAATAGAGTAGAAACGAGTGCGAGTCACGGATTCCTGTTCTCTGCTTATTAACTGAGTTGTATTATTAAACGCTGATTTTAAATGAGTCGTCAAAAATCTACACAAGAATGTTTTTCTACAAAATTATTTATTAAATCAGAGTTTATCAGCAGGGACTAACAATCCTGCTGGAAGGCCTTTCTTTAGCAAACTGGAGAGGAAACTGCCCAACTCTTCATCCTGAACAAAATGAACATTTTTGAGGTGCATTATGGTCTTGTGCACCTTGTGACTTTAGACCAGAACCCTGTACATCGTTCAAAGGAAACGATGCGCATTTTTTAAATCTTTTTTACCAGATTGGTAAAACATGCAACATGCACATTATATACACTGTTTAATATTATAAGGATATTCATGTTGATTTTGAAGTTAAAACATACTACATGCAATATTAATTCAGAAGTATTGGGACACCTACACATTGCGTGGTTTATATGTAAACCATAACTTCTGAGCACCGTGGCCATGACGCCGTCGTACACAACATTTACCTGATAGCTCCATGAGAGCAGGACCACTTTGAGATTTGGATCGTCACTCGACGAGGACACTTTAACGACGATGGATTCCACTATGACAGTGCCATCAGGCAGGTGCTGCACGGTGTACCCCTTCAGCATGCTATCAAAGTGAAAAGGGGGTTAGGCGGAAAATACAAGCCACAAAAAAGTCCACAAAGACAACATACTGTAAAAAGGGCTGCTGTAGTGACATTTACAGAGCGGAATGGCAGCATGACACTTGGAACAGAATGAGTCAGAATTGAACCACGATACTTTCTCTTAAAGGTGGAAACATCCCTGCCTTCTGGGCACCACACAACACATGTGACCGCTGTGCAGTACAACAGCAGCACGCACAAATACTGTACAAGTGTGATCTTGGTCAGCAGAAAGTCCTCGCATGACAGCACTGGTTGGAAACATAACCGGCACACAAGAAGTTAAGTCTGTGTGGGTTTTCTCCAGGGTCTCTGGTTTTATCCACATTCCAAAGACCTGCTGGTAGGTTAAATGGAGGTCCTAAGTAGTCCCAGTCATTAGGGGTGTGCGCAGTGCGAGTGTAGTGCCGAATCCAAACGGATGGGTTGTCAAACTGAGTCAAATCCAATATGTGGATCATTAAAAGAAAGTTAAACGCATTTTTTTTTTATTTAAAGTTTTGATTTAATGTGTGAGGGACAGTGGCACAGTGGTGAATAACCTCACGTTGACAAAAATCTGAATCAGAGTGCTTTTTATAACCATACAACATGATTTCACTTAAAACCACGATGCATCTTTGCACGTTTTGTATTGTAAATCTTTAAAAGTTCTCTTTTTTAATGGAAAATGAATCAATTTTTTTCATAATTTCAAATAAGGTTCAGTATGTTTATATATAATAAGGATGAAGTGGCAACTAGAAGCGCTTAATAAAGCAAAAGAAAATGCAGCATTAGAATTTAAGAATAAAATACAAAAAAAGAAAAGTGGCAGCGGTGATGCATGTGTTTTGCATTGCGCATATTTATATATATATTAAATTATGTAAAAAGTTGAATCATTTCAATAATTCCATTCCGTTTTTAAGTGAAATAATGTTGTATGGTTATAAAATGGTTAGGATACAGTTAGGGTAGAATGGTGGGTAATGTTAGGGTGGTAGTAATGAAGGTTTGGGTAAGTCCCTACATACAAAAGTCCACGTATAGTCATGATGCATTAAAACAAAACTGTGTGTGCGTGCACGTGAGCGCGAGACCTTTTGAGGTGGTTGTAGATGCGAGACAGCGTATCTGTGTCACTGTGAGGGTCCTGCAGATGCACCCGGCATGTAAAACGCAGATGATGTTCAGAAAGACCCAACTCTTTTAGTGCCTGCTCTGGAGGAACCAACCTTAGACTCTGTATACACACACACACACACACACACACACACACACACACACACACACACACACACACACACAGAGAGAAAGCAGAATGATGCACATTTAAACACGACCTTGACAGATTAAAATACGCTGAAGCACTCCCTCATAACGTACGTTGTCCTTCATGATCAGGGTTCCGTGCATGGTGCGAGGCTTTTTCGGGTCTGGCAAGGGACCTGTACAGGAAACCAAAATTCAGCGTACACATGCAGAAACTGCTTTTATGCAAATACCCCAGCCTAAAGTTTAAGGTCTAAACACAGGGTTTGTCAAAATATCTACTTAACTACTGTTATTATGGATGACAGGACCATAATCAGGACATCCCATTTCCTGGTGTTCTGACTCGAGGGGTCAGGATTAATTTGACGTCTGTTATAAGTATTTTATCATCTTTAAAATAAAAAGCGTTTTCAAAATGGACATGACAATAAAATGAGCATGTTAACTGTGTGAGATTTCTCGGTTGTTTTAAGACCCTCACCTCCGAGTGCGAGCTCCCTCTTCAGCAGGTTAAGCGAGACGTCCACGGGTACACTTGGGTTCGTTGTGACTGTCGTCGTCTCGCCGTTAGCTGGCATGTAGCAGCTGACATCTACAGAGAGAGAGAGAGAGAGAGAGAGAGAGATGTGTTTATAAGAATCGTATGAATGTTTGGCTGCTTTGATTGGATTACATTCAACTTTACTGTCATTATGCATGTAAACGTACAACAAAGTCAACAAAATTTGCTATTTATAAAAGTGTTAAAATGTCTTGAAGGCCTTAACATAGATTATTTTTTGCAGGAGCATAACCTCACTCGGAAAAAATGAAATAAAGACAAATTCCTGACTGAAAAATAATTTCCCATAAAACGACATGTTCTGATTGGCACACTTAACAATTTCTTGAAAATAAATGTATGTGAATCATTTATGAAATTTCTACTGTAGTTTAGGTTGTGCACAGAGGAACTGTCCAAGAGCTCTCTTTCTGTATTCGCCCATCTTCTGAACAGTTATAGAAGAAGATTAAGTGCGGTCTTGTTGACAAAAAGAAAGTGTGTACAATGTACTAACACCAGGAGTGTCAATAAGTGTGGCCCACTTGATTTCAATCAAAAGATTTATTTCTTAACATGTGATTTTTTTTCTCACCAAATAAAGGCACTTGAAATAAAGCTTTGAATTTTTGAAAAACATTTTTTAGAAGCCAAGACCACTTCTTATACATGTGACTCTACTGTATATAACATATGATATGTAAATTAAATAGAAGGGACTATAAACGGGATATAAAAGTGAGATTAAAAAAATCTATAGATTATACACATGTATACATTATATACAGGTAAAATAATTTACAGGTTAAGTTATTCTGAAGGTGGTTTGATATGGATTAATAAAATGTTTACGTATGGAAATCTGATTGGCTAAGCCGTTTGTCAATAACACACCCCACTGAACACCTTTTAGAACATTGTGTGATATACAATACATTACAATAAACCGCAGTCTGTAATTTGGCCACTGGATGACAGTATTGGATTGTTAGAGAAAGCGGAATCCTGTTACTCAGTGATCAGCATTCCTTTCAAAAACCAGACTAGACCAGATTATTAACTTTGCTCCCAATAAAATCATTTATGAATCAAATCTGGGTTTTTTTATTATAGTTTGTTTGTGATCATTTTTTAAAAGCATTTGGCACTCTTGGTTATGCATTATTGTAAATAAATCACTGGAAAAAGGAGTAACTGTAGTCTTTACAATAATGCTGCCCTCGAAAGCGTTATTGACATCAGTATGGATCTTAAAAGGGTCAAGTTCATGTCCAGGTGGAGCTCATTTATTACATAATTCTGTAAATGTCTGTGTATGTTGTGAGTAATGATTGTGTCTCTACGATGCCGTGCACAGCAGACGCTAGAACAGTGTGCTGCACTTACTGAACTCCTGCTCAACCTTGTCCTTCAGAAACTCCATTTTCTTGGCCTCGCCGTGCACGAGCAGGATGTTGCGCGGTTCAGCCATGCGGATGAGCTGCATGATGCCTTTAGCATCGGCATGAGCGCTGAAGGACATGTACTCCACCTGCAGCTTTACCTCGAGCTAGAAAGGACACACACTTAAGAGTATGCAACTCATTCAAAGGACTGATATCAAGAAAAGGGACGTGAGAGAGAGAGAGAGAGAAACCACAGTATGTAAAAGGTGGTGACAGACAATGAAAACCAACAGCCATGGAAATGAAACTGTAAGAGATACAGTGCAGAGACTCAAGAAATGAAGGAGAGACCTATGAAATACAGTAAAGAAAAAAAAAAGACACCTATATAAAAGAGAGACAGTCCTAAAAAAAAGACATGGTTAGGAGATATTAAGAGATACAGAGTGAGAGGTGTACTGAGGTAAAGACAGAAAAATGGGAAGACAGAGGAACGGGGAGATTTCTTAAACACAAGCAAGTTAAGCGCAAAACAAATCATTGCACTCTGGTGCCCTCTAGTGCAAATGATTCAAACTACCGTGGTTCTTCCTTCCATTTCGAGTTTCTTCTGACCGTTCAGAATCTTATGACCAATTGTTCCCTGCACACAGTACCCCGGCATGATCACCTGCAAAACACACACACACACCAAACAAAATATCTGCATCATGAGCTGCATGCGAACAGGATGGTTTCACTGACTCATTACAGCAGCAGCAAACCACAAACTAGGACACTGTAAAAGACACACACATATACATACAAACACACACGCGCACACACACACAGTACCATGTTCTTTTCATTGCCGGCCCATTTCTTAAAAATCTGTAACGACTGTCCGGCGTGTAACATCCCCGGTGTGGCGAACACCACCTACAACATACAGACAGGATCAAAGGAATATCAAAGCAGATCAAAAACTATTATAGGGTTTAATAAGAAAGAAACACAAATACGAAAGACTCATAGAACAAAAGACAGAGGCGTTACAGGGACAAGCTGAAGGACGGTGTGTGAGAATCAGATCGGGGTAAGAGACAGATAGACAGGTGTATTAGAGACAGAAACGTGGATACAAATGTATAGACATCATGTCAGACGGATATGTGAGAGACGAGAGAGAAAAAGGACAGAAAGGGAGAAAGTAAAAGAAAAACAGAGATACGGTGGAGCAACACAGAGCACACGTGCATGAAAGAAATACAAGGGGGTGCATGCACAAGAGGGAGCAAGCAATAGACAGAAAGCAAGCGAGCAAGAGAGAGAGATATTTAAGAAAGAGATCTGAGAGAGAGAGAGAGAGAGAGAGAAAACGAGATTTGACAAAAAGAGATTAGAGAAAAATAAGAAATTGCAAGAGATATAAAGAGATATGTGAGAGGGGGAGAGCGAGAGAGATAGACAGCACATGAGAAAGAGTAAAGAAAAGACATGGAGAGAACTACAGTCGATAATGAGAGTGAAACAGTGGTGAGAAATACACACTGACTGAGTGAGAGGGAGAAGATGAAAAGGCCAGAGAGCATAAAGTGTCCGTCCCCCCCCCCCCCCCGACCCCTGAACATATTACTGTGTACTAATAAAAACACACCATAGGACCAGGATTGTCAGCGTACGCCCGATCAAAGGCCTTGATGTGTTTGAACTCGAACATGTTCCGTTGCACAAAGGTTTTCCGAATCTTCTGATTGGTCCACGTGATGAAGAGTTTGTAATAGTGATTCGCCTTCTCCGTCATTCCAGTGGAAAAGTATATGGGTGCTTTTAGATTCATTCTCTCCCTATGCAAACACAAACACACATCATCAGTCCAAAGTTTGGGCACGCCACCTTCTTGCTCTATTGTTCATTTCCCCCACTTACCATAAAGATGGACTTTGTAGTTGTACAGTTACAGACTGTAGTTCATCTGTTCTCTTGTTTTTGAGTCCCCTGTTGATTCTCTGTTGGTCAGGAGCATCACAGAACAGGTAGAATTTGGGTGGTGGATTGTTTACGGTCAGTTATGCAGTGAGGGGGTTTTAGTGCAGCAGTTGCTGCTGTAGTTTCATTTCAATGTTTCAGTGAAACTGCTGGGACAAGAATCATGCACCCACCAAATAATACCTGTTCTGTGGTGGCACTATCGGGGTCCTGACCATTAGAACAGAGTAAATGACACAGTATGAACAAACAGATGGACTACAGTCTGAAATTGTAGAACTACAAAGTCCATCTTTACAGTAAGTGAAACCAGGACAATAAGTGGAGCAAAAAGAAGCCGTGGCCCAAGATTTTGACTGGTACTGAATAAAGAAATTAAAATACGACTTTTGAACAGGTCCATAATAATCATTATTATTATGGTGTCAGCTTGGTGTGAGTTCAGATCGGAGGGCGACGCACTACAACACTCACCAGAACGTTTCCAAAAGAATGCAGAGTTCCTGAGCTCGACCCAGAGCAAAAACCGGAATGAGGACCTGGAAACATCAACGCACAACGTAAACATAAACCACCGAGCTGCACGACGTTCGACCTGACGATCGCGGCTTTCTGACCTTCCCTCCTCTCTCAATGGTCTCATGCACTTTTTTTAAGAAGTCTCTCTCTCTGCAGCGTTTGGAGTCACGGATCGTGGTGGCATAGGTGGACTCGGTGATCAGGATGTCTGGGCGACACTTGTCGATCCACGCCGCACTGGAGAGAGATGTTACATTCATCAAACGCCATCCGATTCACTGATATATTTAACAGGAATAAATAACTCACCCAAGGTGTCTGTCAGGAGTCATGTTATAATCCCCCTGCACAGAGGAGCAAAGAATTAAACTAGGAATTAAACTAACACTCTTCCTCAGTATCGGAGGGTAACGAGAGGGTCCTGTTGCTGACCGTGTAGACGACGGATTCTGAGCCCACTTTGATGAGAACCATTGCTGCCCCGAGAACATGCCCAGCATAGTATGCTTTGATCTCCAGCTCATCATCCACCTACAACAACACAGAGCAATAAAAACACAACTGGCTGAGCTGTTTGTCCAGCCGTATCCATGCTGTGACTCCATGTTTACCTGGACGGTTTGGTGCAGAGTGAGCGGCACCACTTTCTTCATGCAGTCTTTAATCATCTGTGACGTAAAGAAATTGGTTTCCCCTTTTTTGTCCACTGTGATCTTCCGAAAGTCCTCAAGCAGGATGGGGCAGATTGCCTTTGTGGGGTGAGTCATGTAGATGGGTCCATCATAACCCACCATCTCACTCATATAGGGAAGAGCACCACAGTGGTCCAAATGAAAGTGGCTGAAACAAATTGGGTTTGTTGAATCAACTGGGATTCAATAAAAGAAAAAAAAATAATAAGTAACTGAACATCAACCTTATAATAACACAGTCCAAGAATTCGGTGAGGCGACCGTTCTGAGTGACGTAGGAGAAATCCGGAAAGCGTCTCTGAGCAGGGAAACAAAACGTTGACATGTAAAAACACAAAGAACAACTGTGTTCTATACATACATAGCAGCCTGTGAACCATTATCACAGGATATTAAAGAGTACAAAGAGAACTTCTTGATAAAAATTACATCGTCGTTGAATCCCATATGCATCCCACAGTCCAGCATTATGTTTTTGCCTCCGATGGAGAGCAGGATGCAGCTTCGCCCAACATCTTGTCCAGCACCTGTTAAAAAAAAAAAAAAAAAAAAACAACAACCAAAAAAGGAGTTTAGTAAGGAAACCTGGATTCAGAAATCATTCCATACTACCCCTTTCACTGAGAGCTATAATAAAGGATTAGAATATAACTAACTGAGGTAGATGTGCCTGATAAGGTTAATAGTACAGTACCAGTCAAAAGTTTGGACATGCCTCCTTTTCGCTCCACTTTGCGTAAAGATGGACTTTGTAGTTCTACAATTACAAACTGTAGTCAATCTGTGTGTGGACTACAGTTATATCGCCTTCACTCTGCTCTAATGGTCAGGACCCCAGTAGTACCACCACATAACAGGTGGCATTTGGCTGGTGCATTATTTCTATGGCAGAAATTTTTGATTGCTAGAGAAACCAAAAACCTGTTACTCAGCAAACAGCATTCACTTCGTTTTCAAGAGTTCCCTTCATTTTTGGAGCAGTGTATAAACGTGGAATTACAGAGTGCATGTATACAGTTAGTGGAACTGGAATTGTGTGAATTAACTGCATTAATAATTAATCTGGTTGTTGTTGTTGTTGTTGGGTTAGATCTTACCTAACGGCGTCACTTTGATTTCCGGCATCTTGACTTTAAAAGCAGATTATGACGTAGGCTGCTGTGCTATTGCTTCACTTTTACCTTTTAAAAACGTTACAAACATGTTTTTCACACAAACATACTTTTGTAACCTCACCCCACCAACTATGTATAAATCAGTAGCTTTGTTAGTAAATTAAACAGTAAGGTGACTAAAAAAAAGAAAATAACGACAACTAAGCGCGCACCAGCGTCTTCTTCGATTTTACTGCAGGATGGTTTCGTATCGCCACCCACAGGTGTGTAGCTGTAAAGAACGCAAACAAACATCCTGATTGGTCAAAAGAGACACACGTGACTTTACTGGTGCTACGCTGGATTTTGTAACCGTCAATGTTTTACGACCAGGATGACGAAGATTGTGCAGATTAATTTATTAATCTATTTATTTATTAATTAATTAATAATTTATTATTTATTTTAACTCTTATTCATTTATCTTTGTTAAATTTTCTACATAAGTTTTATTTTATACAGAAATTATTTACAGGAAAAAATGGCGCACACACTATTCACATAATTTGACGGTTACACAATATAGTGCAACAGCGGCCTACCTGATTGGTGCAGGAGTGTAATACCGGGAAGCATTAGTATAAGTGATAGTAGTTTCCCCACCCGTTTTCCTACATTGCAGGCGTATTGGTTAAATGTTTAGCCCTATGTCACTGTGTATAAAAGTTTTAAATGAGATTTATATTTCGCTACTGTAAAACATGATGACTATTTATTTATTTTTCATTTGTGGGCGAGAACAATCTCAAACACAACAATTTCTACAATTCAGGTTAAAGTTTAAACCCGTCATGTTTGCAAATTACAGATAGAGTATCTAAAATGTTTTCTTTGTGTTTTTAAATAATACGTTTTTACAATTTATTTAATAATTTTGAAATGACGAGTGTGGTGACGCGAAACAAAGCGCCCTATCAGTATTGCCAACACACAAATATTAGCCAATCCCAGGCTAGGAGGCGGGGTTAGTCATAAAGCGGGTGGGCAGAAACAGTAGAGGGGTGAAGTGACAGCGGCAATGTTCTGTACAGGATAATCGGGCATTAGTGAATCTTATTGTTTGTAGTTTGGAGCATTTGTTTTTATACTCTTTTGTAATTAATTACAAATCATCGTTTAATGTTGCCCTGCTGTTGAGGAAACGCACTGCAGTTATTACTTGAATAACTAGAAGAACTAGACATGGCAGATTCTTTCAGTCTACAAAATGTAATGGACTCATTCAAGTCCTGTCTTGGTGACAACAAGGAGATCTACATGAGACATTATATAGCAGGATGGAAAGAACTGGTCAGGTAAGAGCTCTAAACAAGTCTCTATTCTATATTATAGGATAGTTGTATCGTCATATAAATATTCACACACTACTTACCAATCATCACCGATCCTCCACCAAATTCCACAGAGGGTGCAAGACACTGTGGCTTGTACGCGTCTCCAGGTCTCCATCTAACCTTTAGATGACCATAGAGGTGTGATCTGGAAATGCTTTAGCAAGGCTGGAATTGGGCAGGTTCATCTTTGTGAAGGACGTTTGGCTTGAGGTCACCCAAAAGCAGTGTGAAAGCATGCCAAGACAGAGCATGAAAGCTGTGATTAAAAATCATGGTCACTTCATCAAATATTTGTTTATGCCAAATGCCCTTCCTGACACAACCCCTACACTATGGAGCATGGGACACACAGACT
>JAOUQT010000016.1:10678783-10692120 GCA_025769995.1 Xyliphius kryptos | reverse complement strand
GAGGACAAATTGTTGGTGCACGTCTTGCTGGCGCATCTGTGACCAAGACAGCAAGTCTTTGTGATGTATCAAGAGCATGTGTTTCAGTTTCATTGTCTAACCCCTGTATGTGTGATTTTCTTTAATCACTAGGTCAGACCTGACTGAGCTACAAACCAGGAGAGAAAAAACAATGCACAGACAGCTCGACTGAATGTTCTACCATATTTTCATGGTACCTCATTGTGTAGGCGAGCTGCGTTTTGTCTGCAGACAGAGAGTGATACAGACGGTCAGTCAATTGCCTGTCTTCTAAGGAATACTAAGCAGGCTATAATCCCACTGAGAGAGCCTAAAAGAAGTAAAGAAACCAGCTAGATACAGCCAGGAGCACACACACACCCCCCACACACACAGAATACCAGTGTGCTTGAGAGATACAGATTGTAGCAGATTAGAAAGGTTGGTATATAAAATGAGCTCTCATTTTCGAGCTAAGATTTATACATTCATTTATTCATTCATTCATTTTCTTCCACTTAATCTACAAGGGGTCACACGCCAGCCCTTGCCTATAGCCAGGGCACCACTCCAACTCACCAGCCTGCTATCCTATGTGGATTAAGCGAAATATAATGAATGAATGAAGCACACACACACAAAGGGCTACTTTGTGCTAACAGTGTTCCCTTCCGGGTGGGGAGATGTTATTAAAATGTTATAAGATGTTATTAAAAACCAAGACATTTAAGATAGAATACATTTCCTTAGACTCACTATTAATAAGAAGGACAGGCATCCCTACTATATTTACTGAAGATGCCAGTATGGAGAAAGAATTTGGGAAAAAGGGTGTATTGACAGAGAATATCGAAACAGTTCGCACATGTGACAGCCTGAGGTAGGAGCCTGTTAACATCCATGACTGATGACAACACTCAGGCACACATGAGTTGATTCTATTGGATAACTGCAATAATCCACAACAGACTTGGGTGTCAAATTGTGTGCAGAAGGGGTTTTGAAACAACTCTGAGAAGCGTACAATCTCCGACCACAAAATATATGTAGGAGACAGGTAGTGAGGGTTGTGTGTTGTGTGTGATATCTGACATGGTGCTAAAATAAATCTGGCAAAACGCACGTCTAAGTCTTTGTGACTCTATTGAACCGCATCGCAAAGGCAAAACACATTCCGACTCTCAGCGGCGAAAGGTTTAAGGAAGCCGCAAAAACATACAAAACTCTTGGCCGAGCTCAGCATAAAATATTTCATAACGAGGGAATACAAAGGCTGGTGCTATATTAAAGGACAAAATGCAGGACATAATGCCAGTGTGGCAGATGAACAGAAAACGCTGCACATCATTTCAGCAGTTTCAAATAGCTTCTATTGATTCTGAGATTGAGAGGCAGGACAGAAACCACAATGGCTAGAAACCCACTGAGACATGAAAGTAAGAATATAAATGCACATCTATTCTCTCTACACAGAATATCCTTTACCCCAACACAAACAGCATGAGCACACATGCAAACCACAGCCGAAAAGCATGACCAGGATTACATCTTGCTGGCATTTAAATATATCTGTCCTCATTGCAGTTCCTTTACACTGTACTGTTATCACATACTATTCGATCTATTAGTCCTTGCTTCTGATATAATTGCCAGCAGTAGCCTGCAGTGGACAGCAATACCCTAGACATGGGCAAGCTCATTACACCCCTTTTCCCGCCGGGCACTGTAGTTATGAAAATAGACAAGGCATACCTGGGTGGAAAACTTTTAAATACATGTCAGTACACATTTCTACAATGCACCTTCCTGTCTAATACATAATGCTTTGCACTGTGAGGTACCATGGTAGGCATTCTGTGTGTGTACTGCTTTGGTATAAGGTCATTTAAAGAGAATGTCTGGTAACACAGAGCCTTAGTAGAGGTATAATTGTAGCACTACATCAGAGATAACAACATTCTGCCACTCCTGACTGCTAGCAGCTAGGCTAGCCCATCTACCTTCCTTGCGCCTCCTGGCAGGCTGTGAGTCTGTTTGGATATACTCACACAGGCCTACTTTCTACCCTCACTGGCTCGCTGAAAGAATAGCGAGTTCCCAAGCAGTAACCATGCATAAATTTTTCTTTTTAGTTCTTAAGCGCCATTTAGTATGCAAACAGTCTTTCTCTTCCTCTCTTTCCTGGGGAAAAAGTCTGTCACCTTCGTTTGTGTGTGCTCTTGGCCTCTTGTTCCGTATTCCAGGAGATTTTATCTGGCATCATGGCATCAGGAAACGGATATATACATATACGCTAAATGTGGCAGACTCTTGGAATGTCCGGGAGAACTTGGGATGTCTGCAATAGCCACTGTCATCTGAAGATGCGCACAACTGCTCATTTATGACACTATTCTAATCAGTAGATCATTTAGAAGCACATGAGCATAAGACAATGCTGATACATCAAGCATTAATATTTATCTGAGAAAATGTTATCTGTTATTAATATTTTAAAATAATAATATAATATTTTAAAATAGTAAAAGGTCAAGATGGAGTGAGGGAAATCGTGAGTTAAACGGGTTCAAGTTGACAGGATGACTATTGTACCTCAAATCACTATTGTATCACACTGAGCAGAAACATACATCTCTAAATTAAAAAAATGCAAAAAACCGACAGTGTTTCAATTATTTCATTCCATTGAGTATGAAATATTTTTCACTTCGTTTCATTTGTTACATGTATTCCTGTATTTCACATTCACAACCAATTCCAAAAAAAGTTAGTATAATAAAGCATCCACCATTTTTTTATGTTGTCATTCCTTTTCACAACACTTAAGAGATGCTTTGGCACCAGGGTTATCAAATACGCTGTTTTGTCCCGTTCTTCTGGCAAACAGGGTGGTCAGGGCATTTTCTCTTTTAGGCACAGGTCAGGATGCAGCCAAGTGCCCTTACCCTCTTTTTCCACAGCCAGGCTTTTATAATGTGCGAGGCATGTAATTTCAAATTGTTTTCTTGAAAGAATGTATGGATGTCCCTGGAAATAAGATTGCTCTAATATCACAATGTACATTTTGGTCTTAATATTTCCATTACTGAAGTATAAATGACTTTGACAAGGTCACTGACAAATACAAATGCCATGTCTGACTCCGTTATACCATCTTATAGTCTGGATTGTCCTTTTCATCTCTGAGCTGGAGTACACATTGTGATTTACTTCAAGAAACATTTTAATTGATTTTATACATTTATACTGACCAAAATACACATTTCTATGGTATATCCCAGACTTAAGAGGTTGACCCAAACACTGTAAAATAAGTCTTTTATGTCTTATGTCTTAAGTCAATTTTATGCGACATTTGTATTGTATTACTTGACAAAGGGTTACCAAAATACTCCCTCCTCCATGTGGTTATATCAGCTGTTTCTGAATTATGGTTCTCGATGCTGATATTCCTCCACATTCCCTAATTAACAATCTTATGTATTCAGGCTTTTTTTGAGGACCTCATGGATGAGGATGATGACCACTGAGCAAGTCTACAAGATGGCCAGAACCGAAAGGGAAACACACATTAAATCCTGCATGTTACGTTACTACAATCACGTGATGAGGCTCCCACATGACAGCATTAAGGAAAATGTGATGATAGAACTTGTGGAGGGAGCCAGAAAACAATAACAAGGAATAACCTGGATAAACATCACAATGATGGGTGGATGATCAGGGCCCAGACTGCTACAATTAAGACAAGGCCAGGGGCATTGGAGAAAACCAACTCGATAGAATATGAGATGCACTGTAGAGAAAGAAATATGCAAGACTCTTCAATCTTTCTTTAAAGAACATATTTTTATAATGCACTGGTCGACAAATTAGAAGGTTTCTGAGGATAGAGTAGGCAAACAAATCTTGTCCAATAAGCAACAGTAACAGTGGTTTTACTAGAAATTATAAGCACACTAATATTAGGCTGTAAGATCTGGAATTCTTCCAAGCTATCTCAATAAATAAGGCAATGCTCTGAGCAGTCAAACCAAAAAAAGAATTTAATGGCACAGACAAGGGTGAAAGTATTCTTAGGGGGGTTGATCCTATATATTACAGTATGTATGTGTGTGTGGCAATGAATGAACCAAGAATCACCTGGGGGAACAGTTACAAACCAATAAATGTAGCAAAGGAATGACATATTTAACACTTATATGAACTCTATTAACCTAAATGATTTGCCTACATATTGTATGTCACCCACAAGCTCTTAGCAGCCAGGAGCCATGAGTAGAACATACTCTCGAAATGTGATCAGCACTATTGTACAGGTGTATTTAACAAAAGAAGCTCACCAGGCTTTTTCAGGTTACTGAAATTTTTTCATGTGTTCAGTCTGTGACAATGTTATGAGTGTTTACTTGCTTCTGTGTATACTTTCCCCAATTTGTTCTTCAATGGAACAATGGGAACACTGAGACCTTGGCCCTAAAATCAATAAAACAGAGCCCTAATGCCAACATAATGGCTCAACTCCTATTTACAGACTACACCGAGTTTGACATTGCCATGTCGCCCTCATACATGTTTTGATGTTGGTATATAGTCATGCTGATGCATTCTATGAAACCCATTGAAACACTGCTTCACTGAGGTCAATGGTACTTCCGAATAGCTCTGAGATCCATGATGCAAAGCAAGATGTTCACTGAACAGTTTGAAAAACCACCAGCTGCAACAGGCCCACAATAATCAATCAGTTTCTCGCAAAAGGTCTAGACTATTTTTTTCTTTTCTTTGATTGCTCTTTGAGTTTTCACTCTATGTGTCATAATGGGACTGTGAATATTCCTTAATTCGTTTACTGTCAGTGCCAGCTTTACCACTAACACATTCAGCCACAGTATTTGTTATTGTTTGCACACCCAGACTAGCCCTTAAACTCCTTTGGGGACACAACAAATCCAGCTGTATCTGTCAATTGATCTCCACAGCACCTGAGCAAACGTGGATGATCACCTCCATGGCATATGAATTAGCATTTTAAACATCAACAACTTCATAGGAAGATTAGACAAGGGCTGTTATACTTTAACACCAGGACTGAACCTAAAATGCAAGAGAAAAATTTGCATTCCTGATTTACTTTGCATAACAGGAAATCAAAAATGACCTGGATAGGATTAAAATAATGTGAAACACAGGTGATTAGGAATAGCACATGGAAAGAAACCAAATTCAAAAGCATTATTTCATCATCTGATCATCCCACGTGAACAGGAGCAACTATTACACAAATCCACTACTGATGTCTTAAAATAGTACATTAACATATACTGTACAATGCATGCTCAGAAACTTACTGTTTTAACAAATTGTTGTGTAGAAACACAGTAGTGTTGCTACCATTTTCTGTTACTGTCATTAAGGGTTTATTAACAGGTTGATCAATGCAGAGCTATAAAGCAGGATAGGAAAAGTCTATTGAAATAATATAATAAGGGATAGTAAACAAAAATACAAAAACAGTAAGGAATAACAAGACAGTAGAATATTATGATATTATGAAATTCACTAGAGACTAATTAGCCACACATCTTCAAAACAGTTGTTTGTCTTAAAAGCAATAAGAATAGTAGAAATAAAAAGGGGGTTCACACACTCCAATTTCCAAGACTCCACCATTTTGCAAATATTTTCTTGTAACTAGCAGCTTTCAGCTAAAATCCTCTTGTGGATTAACACATAAGCAGTTGTACTAAAGAAAGCAAAGTCTACTCAGGCTACTTACTTCCGCATTGCAAAATAAGATGGATACCATCTGAAGATTTATTCATATATTTATTCCTCTTCCTCTTAATGCACAAGGGGTTGCAGGCCATCTGTTGCCCACCCGGGGCAGGTACAACCCCAGGCAGGATTCTAATCCATCCTTATGTGCACATACACACATATTCACACACTAAGAGCCACTATAGAGACACCAAATAACCTAGCATGCATATCTGTGGAATGTGTGGAACTTGCAAACTCCACACAGAACACAACAGCAGATTCCCAGTTCAAACCCTAGGTCCTTGCTATGAGGCGACGACGCTACCCACCACCACCAAGCAGCCTCTCCATCAGATGATTTGTTTTAAAAATATATATATTGTAAAACATTTAGATTTCCACAATTGCAAGTGCATATGGAAAATGCATGTGTTATGCTATACCCGCTTAAGAACCTAAACAGAAGAATCCTAGACAATGCCCCTCCATTGTAGGGTACACACACTCACTTTCACCTACACTCATTCACACAAAGGGAAATTTAGACACACGTTTCTGCTGATCTGAGTCTGATCACCTTAAGGAAACCCACAGGGACATGGGGAAAGCAAGCAAACTCCACACAGAAATTACCCAGGATGCTCCAGAAGGCAATCAAACCCTGGAGTTTTTTTTTTTTGCTCGGGGGCGTCAGCGTTACCTACTACACCACTGTGCAGCCACTTATTAACAAATTTTATATCTTTACACGAGCATATCCTGATACCCCAGTGGAATAACGGCGAATTGCAGATTACAGATCCATTTCATATCGTGCAGGATTTCCTAATGAGCTGATGATTAGAAACAGGAGGCTTAGAGCAAGAAAAATAACAGTACAAGCAGAGCTTGATTGGAAAAGACTACATCAGGAGAAGAACGAACAATAATAAATGAAGTGTGTAGAAATTATTAATGTGTCTTCTTGCTCCACATTCAGGCTAATAAGTAGCTTAATAAATCAGCATGCCGTATAGACTGTATGGTTTCGCCAAGACAATTACATGAAATAATTGAGTTAATTCAGCAAACGCACCGCAGATGGAACCAAGACAACATTTAGGACAAAAACCAAATCCTGTGACAATTGATGCACCGAGAGACAGGTGCACGGAGCTGCAGCTCTAGCCTTGCGCGCGTGCACACACACATACACTAACCTCGCAGTCGTACAGTTCACTCAGCTGCTCAATGATCCACTCTTCCAGCACGAGTCTCTTCCGCAGCTCTTTCCGGTCGTACTTCACCGTGACTTTGCCCTGCTTCTTCTGCACCGGCTCGCTCCGAGGCACCGATCCGTTGCCCACGCAGCCCATACCAGGTGCCGTCTGAAAGAATACACGACTTGGGGACGTGGGGATCGGTGCAGAGGGCTCGGGACTGGCAGCGGACATGGCGCAGAGGTCAAGTGAGAACAGCAGCTAAAAAACATGAACGAACCCTCAATCACCTGCTATTTAAAGCTCCGCGCGAGCTCTTAAAGTCCATGGGCGGGGCATCGCTGCAAAATTAACTCTGTAAGCGACGGTGATTGGTCGGTGATTTGCTCTAAGCGAATATTATTGGCTACTGTTGATGTTGATGAAGCACGCGCTCTGTCATGGATGCACTCGCTGCCCTTTGTGGTAATTTTTCTCATTTTTTTGTGGAGCATTCACAGAAGACTGGAAGTGTTTTAGATGAGGAAATCCATGCTAAGGAGATCATGAGGAATATGGACAGTATTCATCATATGGCCCATAACATGAACTGCGTTTTATATATTTCTTACTCTAATGTGTGCCAATGCTTGATTAGGTTTGAAAGCCATGCAATTAGTTACAGAGAAGGCATCCCATGAACAAGACATAATTGTTTATTTGTTTTCCACAAAGCCGCATTGGCTTCAGTGTCACGCCTGAGATCATTTTGCACTTCATTAATTCCTCTCCTATTTGAACCCCCTGAAGATTTGCGTAATCAAAACGCATTTATGCCCATGTCTCACCCTTGCATCAGTGTACAATCTTCTGTATGCTGTTGGAACATCAGGTTCTAACATTACTGCTGCAATCATAAAGATGGTTACATGCTCATTCCAAGACCTTTTTTATATTTATGGAAATCCCAGAGTCAATAACATGATCTGACTAAACAGATAAAAGATAAACCAGTGAGAGATTTAATCTTTGGCTAGACTCCTATACCCACAATATTAATTAATTAATAATATCAGAGAATGCACTTTATAGTGCACATCATCATCACTCTCTATCTCTCTCTCTCACACACACACGGACATGCACAGTGAAGCATGGCGACTAGGTGATGAGTGCAGGAGAGACAAAGGCATTAGTGCTGTTGGAACAGAGAGGTGTAATATTGTTTATCTGACGTGCTCTCTGTGTCCCTGGCTAACCTTCATTCAGTGCCCCTATCACCCAGCCACTTGTATTGATCTACACTCAGCATGGATCAAACTTGTGCACCCACACGAACATAGACAGAGAGTACGCAAACTTTGATTTGAGTGTGTGCCATCTTATCAATGGGAATTTCACACAAACAGCACCACATACATCAGAGGCAGCTGGTGTAAACGAACTTCGATATGCTCAAAAATAGGCTCAATATGTAAAGTTTACAGCTTTCAAGCATGGTTAATGGGGGACTGTGTTAGGAAGGGCATCCTGTGTAAAACCACTGTGACGACCTAACAATGGGAACAGCCTGAATATTGGAATTCTGTGGAAACCAAGTAGCACAATGACATATGTATGCGCATAGTGTTAGACAAGTGCTTTCCACTGACATCCTGATATCCAATTAAATTCATTGTCAAGTTATTGATTTATTTTACATTGTAGCCTCTGATCTCTCAACACCAGCAATGACAGGCTTATGTCAGATTTATTTCTTTTTGCAATAGAACACTTCCACAAAGTGTTCCACAGTTTTACAAAAATTTAATTCAGGATATAATATCAGATATTGATAACAAAAGTACATAACAAATATGTCTATATGTGCATCATCAGCAAAAGAACAGTGATTTGTAAGTGATACGAGCTCCCACTAGATGTACACCATCAAGATGGATCAGACAAATCTAGGAGACAGGGTCAGGATCAACACTGTCTCAGGAGTAGCATGTGTAGGTTGACAGGGATTATTCATGTAGTAGATTACCATTATACAATTTAATATGTATAATTGAGAGAGGGGGTTAGAGAGAGCAAGAGAGTCATGTATTTTCACTGTTAATCCATAGGTTTGTTAGTGTTGCGAACCATATTCCATGTTGTGCATAACATCCCATTTAATGAGGTGATTCATTAAAAGTCGCAGAGAATCTGTAGCAGATGGCATTAAAACTGTAATAAATCACAGTTTTTATTACTCTTACTGTGTGACATATTGGTCCACATTAATCATTTTATGAAAGCTAACTGACAGCAAATATGATATTTTCCAGATGAAGATTTAAGGCAGAACTGTATAAGCATTGATTGCCTTATAAGCAAGGTTTGATTTGAGTGGTGATCTGAGAAAATACCATGTCCTCCTCCCAAGTAAAAAAAAATAAAACATCCAGCCTTTAGCTAGGCCCTTAGCATTAGTACATTGTTTACCGGGGGCCAGGGCACCTGACATAGCAGGTAATCTTAGGATTTTAGGCAAGCGCGGGTTCTCTAAGATTCTAAGAGTTTTTCAAGTTGATGCTAATGACATACTCCTTCGACAGTCAGAGGTTACCAAGAGTAATATTATAGAGGTGTGTAAATTGACGAAGGCGATGTCTGATAAAGTAATCTGCTCTGGCCCCCGTCGTGATGTAACTTACAGCAGGTTATGGTCACTGAACTGCTGGATGTCTACGTGGTGCTCAGAAAATCATGTAGGCCTTATAGATAATTGGAGTAATTTGAGGGTAGGACTGGCCTGTTAGGGCGGGACGGTATCCATCCCACTCGGAAAGGTGCTTCTTTCTTATCCTGCAGCATAGGACATAGTCTTCAAACAAGGCTAGTTCAACTGTAACAATCCAGAGCCAAGGCAAGGGAGTACACAAACAGGCTATTCCATATCCATATACCGTATGCTAGCTATTGAGACAGTGTCTGTTCCACTGCATTGGCTACCATATTGATTATAAAATAGTTTTGCTTGCTTACAAATCAGTTAACGGTCTCGCGCCACAGTACCTTAGTAAACTTCTATTTTCTTATGATCCACCACGCCCACTTCGATCAAAAGGTGCAAGCTATTTGCTAATACCTCATATTATGAGAGCTACAGCAGGGGGCAGATAATTCTCTTATTGAGCCCCACATCTATGGAATAGTGTTCCAGTTATTGTAAGGGGACTCAGACACAATCTCAGTATCCCAATCTCTGGAGAGTTCAAATGTTGGACTCAGGAAGGCTCAGGACCACTACAACAAAGGATAAACACATTAGTGTAACTTTCCATGGATAATAAAAACAGTTCTGACTATAGACTTATTAAAGACAGGTTTATGGTTCAGACAGTAGGAGTGAGTTTGTCAGGGCTGAGATTCATAGACCTGAGTGACAAAGTAATCCAATACAGCAAACATGTTCACTTGAGTTAGCAAATTCATGATCAGGGTAAAGTGTCAACAGGCATTTGTAAATGCAAACATGCTAATGCCAATAGCAGGTGAAGAGAAACCAACAGCAGGGTTTACATATGTTTACAATTTTTTAGTCATGGTAAAACGTTTTCATTTTAGTTGTTTAGGTTTGTGAATTCTGTATTTATCAAAAAAACCCCAAGTGTGACATTGAAAATTCTCCAGAATACCTATATCAAATTCTCTGAGATAATGCCAGATAAAGTACTTATAAAACTACTGAAATTCTGTTAATATAAAAAGCATTGCAGCACTGTTAGATTTTCATGTATTGCTAGTAATGTAGGATGGGTAGCTCACTTGGTAGAGCACACTGCAGGAAAAGCCAAAACTGTTAGTAACTGGGGTTCCGACTCTAGGGGGCTGCAATGGCTGGTTGCTCATTCATTTTATCCATAAGCCACGGTGCTCATCTGTGTAGCCAACCGTTACAAAGCTATGACAGTGTATGATATGTCTATATATATTACAATGTGCTAACAAAGTGTGTGTGTGTGTACAATATACTGCTCAAAAAATGAAGGGAACAATAAAATAAGACATTTTAGAATGAACTAAATATTCCAGTTGAAAATCTTTATTCATTACATAGTGGAATGCATTGAGATGAAGATAATATAAGGATGATTCATGTAAATTAAAATGATTATCCCATGGAGGTCTGGATTTAGAATCACACTTATAATACAAGTAAAAAATCACATTACAGGTTGAAATTCCTCAAGACAAGTAAAAATGAGGCTCAGTAGTGTGTGCGGGATCCACATGCCTGTATGACCATCCTTATGTGCCTGGACATCCTCCTGATGAGGTGCCAGATGTTCTCCTCTCAGACCCTGAATAAAAAAATCAGTCTCTGTTGAGCTGTAAGCACAAGCCCCATTTGTAGATGTTCCCTACTTGAGGAACTCATACCAACCTCAAAGAGTCTGTTTCTGACAATTTGAGCAGAAACATGCACATTAGTGGCATACTGGAGGCCATTTTGCAACGCTCTGGCAGAGTTCCTTCCGTTTCTCCTTGCACATAGTAGGAGGCAGCATTCCTGTTGCTGGGTTGTTGCCCTCCTATGGTCACATCCACATCTCCTGGTGTACAGGCCCGTCTCCTGGTATCTCCCCCATTATACTCCTTTATAGGGGTTGTCTTGTTAATAGTCTCTCATCTCTACATGTTGTCTGTTTTATTTGCACAACAGCAGGTGAAAGCGGAAATATATAAACTATATTTCTAAAGGTATTCACTCACCGGCCTTGACTCACATATGAGCTAATCCATAGGGTTCAATATGACGTTGATGAAGATATTCTATAGGGTTCTATTGGTCAAAAATTCCCATATACACACATATTTCCAAAAGTATTCACTCACCTTTTTGCTCCCTTTGCCACATTTGCCACTGCCCTAAGCAGTAATCAAAGCCAGGAATCTTTTGCAGCACAACCCCCTGTGCCATCCTGCACCTCAATAATACAAAGCTCACAACATAATCATATTAACCACAATAAATTGCAACTAAACAATGGTCCACAAACACTTCAAGGTGCAGGTCATCGAAAATGTCCATGCATGAACAGGTTTTTATATGGTTGCAGCTGTAGTTACATCATAGAAAGACAATAAAGCTGATGGAAAAGTTGTTATTCCCAGCTTGATAGATGCAGTTCCAGGAACATGAGCAACCCAAGAAAATCAGATAGCAACCACATGTGTTGTCACCTCATAGCTGCAGGGTTCCCAATGTGATCCTGAGCTTTTCTGTCCTTTTTCATTTTCTGTCCTTTTTCAAAATCTACAACCACAATTCCAAGTTGGGATGTTGTATAAAAACAGAATAATTAAAAAGAGAATACAATCATTTTCAAAAAGCTTTCAACCATATACATCTGAATACACTTCAAAGACAAGATATTTAAATTTCTAATTGCAAACTTTATATTTAAAGCTTGTTTTTTTTTTTGCAAATATTCACTCATTTTGAATCTGATGCCCGCAAACACATTCCAAAAATGTTAGAACTGGGGCATGTGCCTTTCAGCAATAATGGTGCCTTCGCAGATGTGAATGGGTATGCAATGGGCTCTAACACACCCGATAACATCAAAGATGCCGGCTTTTTAACTTTGCTCTGATAACAATCTGGGCAGTCCTTTTCCTCTTTGAGCCAATGTGGTAATACAATATCTCCCGGGTGCTGTGGAGGCAGCTCAGCAGGCTACAGAATCATAGGGAAGACATTGGCAGTCATTGACACACTCGACAAAGAGGGTGTGCCACAAAAGGCCATTGCTAAAGTAGCTGGCTGTTGAGTGCTGTATCCAAGAAAATAAATGGATTATTGAGTAGTCAATAAATTGAGCGCAGCTGTCTACCAGGAAATTTTAGAGCACCTCATGCTTCCCTCTGCCGACAAGCATTTTGCCATTTTCTAGCAGGATTTGGCACCTGTCCACACTGAAAAAAGTACCAATACCTGGTTTAATAACCACAGTATCACTGTGCTTAATGGGCCAGCAAACTCACCAGACCTAAACCCTAGAGAGAATTTATGGGGTATTGTCCCATAAGCAAACTCCACACAGAAATTCCCAGGTTGCCCCACCCGTGGATCGAACCCAGGTCCTCTTGCTGTGAGGCCACAGCACTATCCACTGCACCACTGTGCTGCTCCCATTAACAGAAATAAACACTTGAAATAGATCACTGTCTTTGTAATGAATCTATGTAATGTATCATCTACGCAAAGTAAAACCATGAGAATATTCAGGTTCAATAAATACACAAAGGGCCAAAAGAGAACAAAGGAAAATGAATCAGTTTACAGAATTTTCAAAGGAATAAAAGTATGACAATGCAATACAAAAGACACCAGAAACATGAACTAGAGAGAAAGGCAAA
>JAOUQT010000016.1:10546947-10560187 GCA_025769995.1 Xyliphius kryptos | reverse complement strand
AATTGCCCTGTATAGTGTGTGTATGGATGTGTGAGTGAGTGTGTACCCAGCGATGGATTGGCGCCCTGTCCTGGGTGGATCTGCCCAGCGCCCGAGAAGTTCTCCCCTGGATGGGCATGGGAAACCCCACCGCGACCCTGGTAGAGGAATAAGCAGAAGATAGTGGATGGATCTTAATAAGGCGTTGCATTATAAACTTTAGATTTAAGCGCAATGCTTGGACAAATGTATTGGGACACACCATACTAGATTCAGAAGTTTCATTCTGTCTCGTTGCTACAGGTGTATTAAGCATGTTGCAGAATTCTAAGCCTTTTTGGGAACAATTTTGGGGAACGCCCCCTTGTGTTTCAGCATAACTTCAGCAAGATCCTTAAAGGCTTTATGTTGAGTATAGCATGAACGAGCTCGACTGACCCACACTGAACCCTGACATTAACCCATTTCAAACAATCCTAATATATTTAAATCAGAGTCTCCTTTTCTGTTCTGTCTCTCATGGTTTAACCTTAAGTATGCTTTTACTTTTCGTCTCTCAGGGATCTGACCGCAGAAGATCAGATCGCTCTGCTGAAGTCAAGTGCTATTGAGATCATCATGTTGCGCTCCAATCAGTCCTTCAGTCTGGATGACATGAGCTGGAGCTGTGGAGGGCCGGACTTTAAATACTGCGTAAATGATGTCACCAAGGGTGAGCACACAAACAAAAAAAAACAAAAAAACAGTGAGGGTTTCCTCAGTTACAGGTTATTAACCAGGTTCAGTAGAACATTCGGATGTCCTGTGTTCATCCTAATGAGTGTTGCAGGAACATGCTGTAGTCTGGAACCAGGCTGCCAGTCTGTCACAGGACAGACACATATTCACACATAGGGCTAGTTTACTTTTTCAAATTCACCCGAATTGCATCTGACCTGCAGACTTGGAAAGAACATGCATGCAAATTCCAAACAAAATGGACCGAGCAGCGTGTTTGACAATTAAACCCAGAAGGTTCTAACCTGTAGGTGACCGAGCTGCTCGCTATGACAACCATGTCGATATGCATCAGACGGATATTTGGTTATTTGATTGTATTATAGGTAAATAAATCACTCTATACATCCCAGTGAAGAAATTTGAGTATTGCAGCAGCTGTTGTGTAGTATTAAATACTCTAAATTCTAATATAAACTTAAATAAATGTCATTGTATATATGTGTGTGTGCGTGCACGTGTGCAGCTGGTCACACTTTGGAGCTGCTGGAGCCACTGGTGAAGTTTCAGGTTGGGTTGAAGAAGCTTAATCTTCATGAAGAGGAACATGTTCTGCTCATGGCCATCTGTCTCCTATCTCCAGGTGTGTGTGTGTGTGTGTGTGCATACACCATTTCACTGTATGGATCACGATTAAATCTTGCCATCTGCTCCTGTGTGTGAGCGCAGACCGTCCGGGCGTGCAGGATCACATGCGCATCGAGGCCCTGCAGGAGCGAATCTGTGAGACTCTGCAGGCCTACATCCGCGTGCACCACGCAGGTGGCCGTCTGCTCTACGCCAAGATGATCCAGAAGTTGGCTGACCTGCGCAGCCTGAACGAGGAGCACTCGAAGCAGTACCGCTCTCTGTCCTTTCAGCCCGAGCACAGCATGCAGCTCACGCCACTGGTTCTGGAAGTCTTCGGCAGCGAGGTGTCCTAGCGCTCGGGCCTTCAGCACCCTCGCCGTCTTTCTCAGGGGCACTTGGGGTGGTCCTGAGGCGTGGCTGGGTGCCACCAGAATCAAATGACAGCAGACTGTGGGTGTGTGTAAGCCAAGAGAGCTTGTGTGTCTCCGGGGCATTTGTGTGCCAGGGGATGTCTGGTATCCCATTTCTGGGAATTGTAGGGGTGTGTGTGTGTGTGTGTGTGTGTGTGTGTGTGTGTGTGCGTGTGTATGTTTGCAAGTGATTGGAGGGAGGGTGATCTACATATAGATGTCCAGAGTAGAACTGTGGGGTTCGGCATTCCCTTTTTTATGCTTTAAGGGAATAAGAATGTACTTATGCATATATGAACAGAAGTATATAGTTATAAGCTAATATCTATATTTAAGAGAGATGATGTCTACTAAATATAAATGCGTATGTTGGAGGGGGTGTAAAATAGGCTCAGCAGACCTCTTTTGGGTTGTGTGTGTGTGTGGGTGCTTGTCAGATTAAAGGATGAGTTTGTTGATGTATATGAAAGGAATGGACACTAACAAGCAGACACATTCACTAGAACGTGAGTGGCTCTATATTTTTGATGTTTGTATAGATAGGATGGTAAATGACCACAAGAGAGCGAGCCTGCGTAACGTATCACTCAGTGCCACCAGCACCAGTAATGCAAAGCTCCGCCTTAAAGGCTTAAATAGTGTAATATATATATATTTAGCTTCGCACTCAGCTTCTATATAGCTTCTGGTGTTCGATCCCATCTTCTCGTTAAACTGTAAGTCAATGTAAAAAGTGCCAAAGGTTTGTAGATCTAACGCTGATGTTTTCGTTCCCCATCATCTCTCAGAGCTTAAGGCCAGAGAAGCACCACGGACAACAAGAACCAGTGGAATCATGGGAAAGCACTTCAGTGGGGCTTGTAGGGAAATATTCACCTACTTAATGCCCACTGTCTGTTTGGACATACTTGCCATTACCCCCCACAGCTTTTGCCCATTACATCGTGGGCGATCCTGGCCGCAGTCTTTAACATAATTGACCGTCTGTTTCAGTCAGAGTTGAGTGGATAATGTTTTTCTGGCTTTAGGTTAACGTTACACATCGAGTTCCTGCTCCTCAAATAACAATTTCTGGTCTGTAGTGTTAAATTTGTACAGTTCACATTTTCCCGCGTTTTTATCGCCACAGAATGCTTTGGCGTTAGAACAGAAAGCAGATTACAGGTTTGTGCCGCCCTCTTGTGGTCAGTCTTACGTTGTAAATACCACTTTTATTATCACTGTATATAGGCGTCCAATGTAAAAGCAGAAGCGGAGACAGAAAAGAAGCTTGGGAGAATTATGCAAATACGATTATTTCCAATGATTTGCCTTTCTCTTTTCTGTGAGTTGACTAAGCTTTGAGGACACGATGTAGTCATGATGGCGTGTTCGAATTCTACATTTATTATTATGATCTTTCTTACATGGTTCAGCTTTTGTATGGGTTTTAGATCTTATACTCTCACGCCAAGACCTGTTTGTTTCATTTGGTTTTTATTTTGCTGGGGTTTTTTTCTTCCTTTTCTTTTACCCCTCTTGCAAATCAATGAGAAATCTCGAACCACACTCTTGCTGCTGCAACGCCTTGCTAGACATCCATGAGATGAGAACCAGAAACATCCCTTGCTTCTGTTCTTGCCGTAAACGCTGCCTCAGGCCGGTCAGTCGGAGGGAGCGGGGACTCACCGCGGAGGCCCAGGATACCTGCGGCGCATGTTTTGCCCGCGAACCTTTGCTTTGTTATTTGCCAACCTTTTTAGTAGTTCAAATGTTCGTATGCAAGACTCTGCAAAGCTTTAACTGTTCTGTGGAATAAACTGAGACAGGAGGGAGGGATGGATGGCATCTGGCTGCTACAGGACAACGCCGGGATTTTGGAGCTCCCGTGTCCGATAGGCTGCTTCACAGGAAAGAAAAGCTCAAAGGAACCTACTCTGCTGAAAGTGGGGACAAAACTAAAGCCCGGGCAAAACGCAGGCATCCAGATTGTTGTTGTTTGTTCTTTTTTTTTTGGAACCCTGGATGTGGATGTAAGTGATGGACACTGCCCAGATTCTTTTTACTGGCACATTGGCATGGTACGCTGATGCCCACTAGTGGATCGAGCCTGAAGTGCCGCGTCTCTTCGACTCCATCTGGGTTTTTTTTTTTTAAAGCTAAGAAGCATGTGCTTTGGCTTCAAGCGCTGTGAAAATGATACACACCAGATGGCTGCTGTTTCTACATGTTTTTACTTCAGGCTCATCGTCGTCGTCGTCGCCTCCGTAGCCTTACAGATTTCAGCCACAGCGACCTGTGCAGGCAACTGGATAACTTTCAGTCCAAAAAGGGAAACAAAATGCTCACACACAACACACACTGGCACTTTCAGGATTTTCTTTACCATGGTTTCCACAGAGACAAAGTACCAAACTGGAAAGTTGTGCTCATTTAAGGAAGAACGATCCCAAATCTCACGTGTACAGTTTATATTCTAGTGGCAGTAGGATGCTGCAGAAACCAAATAGAATGTACACATTTTCTCTCACACAGTAACCAGAGTTATTACAGATGACTGGCGCAAAATTAAGCAACATTTAACTAAAGCTGGGCTTTTAGATGAATTTTGAGGAGGTCATAATGAGCTGAAAGTAAACGTGCCCCAATTGGGTTGTCCCCTCTAATTGATCACTTTACATCCATATGGTCCTCCACGGAGCGACTCCAGGGCAATTCAGAGCCAAACTACATGGTTTAAAGAACATTAAGCGAGTCGTTTGTAATAAATCAGTTTCTATAAAGACTTTAGGGAAACTGTGTACATTTCCTTTTGGCTTTGTGTTTCTTTTGATTCAGAATTTCTGTCAGCGTTTAGAAACGGCCGTGGTTTTCCGCGACTGACCTTCTGCTTCTGTACTTCACTTAGTAACTGAAATGTCATAAGCTAAAGGCCTGATGATTGTTCTGAATGATCCGCTTCTTCAGTCATA
Source organism: Xyliphius kryptos (assembly GCA_025769995.1). Lineage (NCBI taxonomy): Eukaryota > Metazoa > Chordata > Actinopteri > Siluriformes > Aspredinidae > Xyliphius > Xyliphius kryptos. The sequence continues at coordinate 10,555,500 of JAOUQT010000016.1, read as the reverse complement.
TGCTTTTGAGTTTCTGTATATTCAGGGTTAGAAGGCAGTTGATGTGCGGGGTATGGCTTAAGACCCTGAACCTTTTAGAACCGGAGAATGTTCTGTAATGTCTAAGATTGATTGAGTTCTAGTCAGTGGAGTTTGTGCTTCATAAGAAAGAACACGATCGAAGGCTTAACATTCTAGATTGTATTCAGTCTGCATTCTGCTCCTCTCTGTACATAAGCCTCCGCTCCCGTCAACTTCATTTAAAGAGTTTAGGATTTTAGAATAAACAGGATCTGAGGGAGCTTTGGATAAGAACATGTACCATAACCATGTGTTTACACCAGCAGCAATAGAGCCCTCGTTTGTTATTAATGACAAAATGACCTGATGATGCACATCATGATGTAAAATTAACAATAGAAAGAAATCAGTTATATTCAAAACTATCCTGATGATGATTTGATTCTTCCACCATGATTTCCTAACCCTTCATTTCAGAGACTTTAACAAATAATGCTTCATTGTAAATTATAGTCGTAATTGTGGCGTCACAGCCGGTTCTGCTCACGGTGAGCTTTTTTTTCTTTTGTACTTCATATATAATCTTTTTAAATTTCTCACTTACTGTCCCTTTGCCACTGTGACTAAGTGAATTTCTTGGTGGTGGGACTATAAAGCAAAACGTGAGCCTTGTTTTTACACAATTTGGGCTTCCAGCTCATAAAACCAACGAAAACTGGAATTCGAAAAATCTGTGTACTGCATTTACATTTAGTCATTTAGCAGACGCTTTTATCCAAAGCGACTTACAAATGAGAGAACAACACAAGTCAGTATTATTAGGAAGAACCAGCTATACTATATATATATTTTTTTTAATATCAAATGTCTGTGGAAAAGATGGGTTTTGAGAAGTTTCTTTGAATACTGTGGAGAAATCAGCCCAATTTTTGCAGGACATGAATGTTTTATACTGAGTGTGACACACTAATAACCTACTAAACAGTAGACATGAGGAACACAATCCAAACTGCTTGAGGTCCGGCGTAAAATCTCCAGTCAGTCATGATTTGGGGGAAATGTCCGGTGCAAGTGTGCAGGGTAAACTCAGCTTTCTTAAATCCAAGGTCAAATGTCTAGCAGAATGTTTTAAAGGACTTCATGATTCCGTCTGCTGAGGATCTCCATGGAGATGCAGATTTCATCTTCCAGCAGGACCTGGCCCCTGTCCATGCCGCCAGAGGTACCAAAATCTGGTTTGATGGCCCATGCCATCACAGTGCTCGGCTGGCCAGCCAACTAACCGGACCCAAACCCAATCAAATCCACCAGACCCAACGACAAAGAAGAGATGACCGCGAGTATCAAGGAAATTTGGGCTTCTATAACTCCCAGCACCGTGATGAAGAAAGCAACACCTGCACCAGACATTGCACCCCGAATCATGACTGGAGATTTTACACAGGACTTTTGGATCCTGTTCCTCATCTTTACTGTTTAGTAGGTGATTAGTGTGGCACACTCAGTTTAAAACATTCATGTCGGCAAAATTTGTCAGATTTTTCCACACGGTATTCTAATTTTCTGAATTCTGGAATTCATGGGTTTTACGAGCTGAAAGCCCAAATTACGTAAACATAAACGAATAAATAGTTAAAATGGTTTAAAATGTGGCCCCGGCATCTATAATTTATGAAAGTATAATTTTTTTTAATGAAATCATAGAAATGAATCAAATTTTCCATTATATTCAAATATTTTTGAAAAGGGTCTGTACAAAAAATACAAAAATTGTAAAAAATTGAATTCCTTTTCAACAGAGCAATTTAAATTAATTAGTAAAGATCTTTTTATCACACTGCATTACTATTCATGCCACAGAAATCTTTGTTTCTATTATGCAGTTCTTATTACAGTCTCTGTGATGAACCTCTCTGGATTTTTCAGCCTTGCCAATAAATTTAGATGAACCCCGTTACAAGAGCGCTGCCAAACCTTTAATAGAATTCCAACAGTCCTTATTCTTAAAAAAAAAAAACAGGAATGTTAAAATTCATATAACGTTGCCTGCCAAGTGACCAATGAATAATGAGCTGCAATATTGCTGCCGAGGTAAACAAGCAGAGGTGTGGAGGTGCATTCTGGGTCATTTTGTGAAAGCAGACGTGCAGGACGGATCGGTATGGGACCTCGTTAAGCTGATCGTTCAAGGAGAAAACGCCGACAGGTGCCGTCATTAGTCCAAATAATCTACCTCTCCCATCTGCACATGTTTTCAGTACACGATTGTGTTTCAACCATTTCTTTTTTTTTATTCAGACAAAAGATCTAACACACTAATTCTATTTATTCCTTTTCACCATAAATGCTGGACTGTTTACCTCAAAACATCTGCATCATACGTCTGTAGTTCAGGGGACGGCGGTTGACCTGTGCAGTGTTGTAGCGGACAGCGGTGTGATTGTGGAGGAGCGAGAACACGTGGCGATTAAGCTACTCACTGTCAGTATTAGTTCTGTCTGTTCGGTGGCAGAGGGAGGCGTACTGACGGGTGAGTTTATGGCGCTCAGGATGTTTGAGGAATGTCCTGGGGTTGCGTCTGACCTTCAGGATGATGTGCTGCTTGGTTATTGAGTGGACGTGTAGAGAGTCTGTGGTGTTCCTGATTTTGTGACTTGGTGAATTGTGTGCAAAGGGTGTAAAAGTTCACTCTCTCGCTCTCTGTTTCTCTCTGTCTCTCTCTCAGCTATGTTTCTCTACCCATGAATCCTCTTTTATACAAAACAGGCTTTGCCTTGTGTTATGCATTTAAATCAAAGAGTGACTTTTGAAGATTTAAATGCGTTTAAATGTATTCACACTTCATGTCTACCAAACTCTGATTATATTCATGGTTCACACATGGACATGTTCCGGTTGAGGTCATGTGACCTCGCTATATGGAGTTAATTTTCCGTTCGGAGGCACATGGTTACGTCATAACTCGCCCCAGAGACCTGCGTCTGAGGCTCAGCGATGATGGGTTTTCATGACTAAATTAAAAAGAAAGAAAAAAAACAACACAAGATCAAAGCAACCACTTCGTAATTTGTCGTCATTGTGATCTTACAGTTCGCATCAGCAGCTTTTTTTTAAGTCTAATCATCTCGTGAGCCTTCAACTTTTTACTGGTTAAAACTGCTTTATAGATCTAAAGCCATGAGTGCTGCTGTGATCTGAACCCGGGTCCCACCGGTTCTCGTAGTAGTGGAATGTCAGAGCCGGAAACATTCGGGAGTTTCAATTCGCTGGGAAAAAAAGAAAAAAAAACAGACGGAATCCCCCCTTCCGAACATATGAATCAGTTTTTAGTCACAAGACATACAAGACGGCTGATGCTCTGCATACCGTACGGATGATTTTCTGTCGGATGGAAAAATAACTCCATATTACTCATCAATCTACATTCACTGTTGTGTTGGCGATGTGGGTCTCCTTTTTTGGAGGCTTACATGCTGCGTTCATCTTCTGCTACCTCTTACAGATCAGATATTAACACACAGAAATACAACTCAGCTTTTATCAGCAGTCTTGTCTGTATCATAATAATGTTCTGTCCTTTTTCTCAGTGGAACTGTATAATCCTGTTTGTAATTGTAATTTTTTTTTTGTTTTTATTCTGTTGAATCTGCAACTGACAGATGTTTTGGGTCAGCGCTCACCAGATTCACTGCTACATACACATGCTAGCTCAGTTACTGTACCTCTGTGTGCCTAAAACCCAAAGCCTTATTTTGGGAGAGTGTCAGGATTCGGTGGTTAGTTTGAGTGCAGAACCAATGCGATTCTGCAGAACACCTTTCATTTCCTCAGCCTGCGCTCCATCTCAAGACGGAACTAACGCTAACACAAGTGACACGTTCTAGAAGGAGAAAGCTTCATTCTCATTTCAAATTCTAGACCTTCTGCTTCGTTAAGTCTTGATTGCAGTCGTGAAGCCCAGAGGATGTAGTAGACACCACGTGATGACAAATGGTCCAAAGCCGAACTCGCGAGCTAAAGCTCACGAGGGACAGCTGTAGATCCACGCGCTCGTCTCAGACAGACAAGTGGAGACAAAACGTCCCGGAGTCAGCTGCCTTACTTTTCGATCCGTGCATTACATTCAACCTTGTACTCGCATTAGGTCTGTCCGGTACACGACGTATATACATATAACTACAGTATACTGTACAGCTGCATGTGCATTCTCTCAGGTAAATGCTGAGCATGGTGTTTTATTATAATCTTTAAGCGGAATTACATAGACGCCGAAACGTTCTTAGCCATTGTATTCTATACATGCTGCCAATAAGAATAACCATGCATTTATCCAGCAACAGTCAAGATATGCAATGTGAAGACTTACTGTCATTATCATGAATTTGTGACTCAGGCTGAAAAAAACGTACAAAGACAGAGGCAAACCATATATTTTTGTATCACTTATTGTAGCATTTTCATTATGTAATCGTGTGTACAGAGTGGATGATGATGATGATGACCGATGACCACAATGCTTTGAAGGGGCAGGTTTGCATAGTCTTACTGTGCACAACCCGCCGCCGTCACGTTCTGTCTGAGACTGACTGACTGGAGCTCCAGGTGAGCTTCAAATGACCAGGTTTTCCCTGCGGATATTTTGGCATTAGAATGGTTCGACGTTCAGAATGACATTTGTGGCTGCTCCCGCATTTAAACACTGCCGCGGTCTGCAAGTAACCAGCTTTCCCAAATTTTGGACCGGTGTGATGGAAAACCTGGAGCGTAGTTGCACCTGGACCAGTTGTGGGTGATGTGGATTAGAGTGGACCATTTAAGGCTTTCCGAAAAACTAATTTTTGAGTGATCTGCTTTTTACACGAATGGCTCTCGAGTTGTAAATTCCGTTTGGATTTTTATTTGATCTTACAAAATGGAATGATGTCATGAGACTGTGGACTAAAGTCAGGGGCAAGAGCTTTACAGCAAATGAGGGCAGGATTTATGGTTAAGATGAAAGCTTGTTACGAGCAAAAACGAGTGTTTTTTGTTTATTCTTTAGCATTTCAGAAGCAGGGATGAGACGATTACAGATTTTAATGGTATGATTATTTATTTATTTATTATCTTCCACTTATTCCTCTATGAGGGTCGCGTCCAGGGCAATTTAGAGCATTGAATTTACCTTGAATCCATGTTTTTGGAATGTGGGAGGAAACCGGAGAGACCCACGCAGACACAAAACACTTTTTTGCTGAATGTGAACACAAAATATTAAAGTGTTTCATGAAAAATTTAAGTAAGAAAATCTGTGTATTTTAAAGAACATTTTTTTTTATCCTGTAAGAACAAAGAAAACTGGCGTGTGCTGCAAGTGTGAGTTGAGCCACTTGGTCTAAACCTATTTTTCTTAAGAATGTCGTCATGACGATTTTTAATTGCTCTTACGATTGATTAATTGTAATGTGTTTTTGATCACAAATTGCAAAAATGATTAATCGTCTCATCCCTAATCAATTCCAACCAACTTTAATACTCTTAAAGGGAAAAAGGGTGTAAAACACTCAACAGGGTCCAGCAGTCTGGAATAAAAATGAATTGGAATCACAATTACAGTTGCGTTGTTGCTTAGGCCTCCATAGTTAGTAAGCAAAAGCTCCTGTTTCTATATTTCTCTGAGGGTAACTCTTAAAACTACCTATGCTTTTGCAGGAGTGTTCCACTGGTTCACCTCACCAGTTGGACTTTTGGAATTTTAACATTTCCATTTTTGTGCTTTAATTCAAAATTAAATTATATATATATATATCTGTATGTATATACACTGCTCAAAAAAATAAAGGGAACACTAAAACATCACATTCTAGATCTCAATAAAATATTTCTGTTGAAAATCTTTATTTAGTAGACAGTGAAATGTGTTGAGAACAAAATAACATAAAAATTAAATCACAATGATTATCCCATGGAGGTCTGGATTTGGAATACTGCTCCTGATGAGGCGGCGGATGTTCTCTCCATGTCTCCTGGTATCAGCTCCATGCTCTGGACACTGTGCTGACCGACACAGCAAACCTTCTTGCTGGCATTGATGTGCCAGCCTGAATAAGCTGCACTACCTGAGCAACTTGTGTGGGTTGTAGACACCGCCTCATGGTGAGAGAACTGACCAAATGCAAAAGTGACCCAAACATCAGGCAGAAAGGATGAGAACAGAGAAAAGGGGTGTGGTCACCCCCTGCAGAAGCACTCCTTTATGGGGGGGGGGGTGTCTTGCTAAGTGCCTGCCATTTGTACCTGTTGTCTGTTTCATTTGCACAACAAGTGAAATTGACTTACAATCAGTGTTACTTCCTGACTGGACAGCTCGGTTTCACACAAGTGTGAGTTACATTGTGTTGTTTAAGCGTTCCCGCTAGTGTTTTGAGCAGTGTGTATAAACTGCCCGGCCAAAAGACAGGTCACACCCTCACCCTAATATTCATCACTCACTTGAGCTTCTTCTCTTGATGGACATTTGTACAGTTTTCCTGTGATGTGTTTGAATGAATAATATGAACTGACCATTAACAAACTTTGGACTGTTCAGAGCATTTACCCAACATTCAGTCCGTATGCCGTCATGTCACTAACAACGCCAGCCACTGTGACTCTATTGAAACCTCTGTGACCCAATTAAGTCACTTTTGTAAGTCACTCCCTGATTAACTGGATATCGATTCGAGTCCCACCTTAAACCGTGAGCTCAGAGAATAAACACGGCTGTCCTACTTTACACCAAACTCTTAAATGTGCTTCAGCTACAGCGCCAGCCAATAGTGAGTTACTCCCTCGAAACCTTTCCCATGGCTTCATTTTATTTATTTTGATGATTCAGGAAAATATAAATGAAAACTGAGTGGGAAAACCACAGATTTTTGTTTTAAAACTTTTTCCTTCTTTTTCTTTTTTTTCGTCTCACGCCTCGAATAATAAAGAATAATGTTTATAAACTGGTTATTACAACATTCAGCAACTACATCGGTAGTTATAATCTACCGACCAAATAATACCTGCTGTCTGGTGGTACTATTGGGGTCCTGACCATTACAGACCTGACCATTAGGCGAGTGGTTAAGGAACCCGCCTGAAGGTCCCGGATTCGATTCCTGGTCCCACAAAGTTCTATGGCTGAGGTGCCAGTTGCCCCCCGGGGGAGCAGTATACAAGGCTGCCCACCGCTCTGAACAAGTGTGCTCGCTGCATTCAGTGTGTGTATATGTGTGTGTATATGAGTGTGTGTGTGAGTGTGTCACTGCACGGATGGGTAAGATGACACCCTCCTCTGTGTGTAAGCACCATATGCAAAGTAGATCGGTTAACTTTCACTTTATTTAAAGGAAACTAACGCAGTACGTTCTGGAATTGTAGAAGTACGAAATCCATCTTTACAGTACATAAAGAAAATGGACAATAGAACAGGAAGGGGGTGTGTTACTGAAGCTGGTTACTGAATGCTGGAAGCTGGTTACTGAATGCTGGTTACTGAGTGCTGGGTACTGAATGCTGGAAGATGATTACTGAATGCTGGGTACTGAGTACTGAATGCTGGAAGCTGGTTATTGAATGCTGAGTACTGAATGCTGGGTACTGAATGCTGAGTACCGAATGCTGGTTACTGAGTGCTGAGTACTAAGTGCTGGGTACTGAATGCTGGAAGCTGGTTATTGAATGCTGAGTACTGAATGCTGGTTACTGAGTGCTGAGTACTGAATGCTGTGTACTGAATGCTGGGTACTGAATGCTGAAAGCTGGTTACTGAATGCTGGTTACTGAATGATGGGTACTGAATACTGAGTACTGAATGCCGGTTACTGAATGCTGAGTACTGAATGCTGAGTGTGTCTCACCTGCGTGCGCGTGGTCCCAAATGAAGATCTGTTTAAATTTGAAGAATCGCTCGTTCGCGCTGTAGGAGTCATCCGACTCTCCCGCGCTGTTCGACTCAGTCCAGTGCACGTTGGCTTCTCCTTTACACTTCACGTACAGCGCCACCACCTTCACCTCGCGGTTCAGCTGCAGCACCACCCTGCCGTTCACAACATCTCCCCCTGTGAACGTGCTGCTCTCGTTCAGCGGCTCGTATCTGATGGAGAACTGTTTGATGTGACCCGACATCGCTCCGTCTGCCGGACACTGCCCCGCACGCACCGAACATAACCGCGAGGGCGGAGCCGGAGAGCACCCGGGTCACGTGTCTTCGTCCTACAATGCTACGTCACTGGAAGTTTCGACACGTCGGATTTTCTGTTGTTTCGATTATGAAGGTGTGGCCACAATTAAAGAACGTTGCGTATTTACGTTGTGAGAAATTGAACAACTAAACCAGGATAAGACACAATAAGTTTTTTCTGAAATAACTAAACAACCAAACTGTAATTACAAACTTATAAAAAAGCAATTAGCTATTTAAGTAATTTAGTAAAAGTTGTTTTAAAGGTGTACAATCACCAAACGGAAATTAGATTATTATAATAATATTAATTATATGAAATTATACACTACCAGATTACCTGCATATGGTTTAGAGAACAT
>JAOUQT010000016.1:10414758-10432211 GCA_025769995.1 Xyliphius kryptos | reverse complement strand
GTGTGTGTGTGTGTGTGTGTGTGTGTGTGTGTGTGTGTGTGTGTGTGTGTGTGTGTGTGTGTGTGTGTGTGTATTAGGCACACGGGCAAGAGTACAGTTACACCTCTTTCCTGTAGTTTATTGCACCGGAACTACCCGTTTTATAAAAGAAATAAACTTGAGCTTTATTGTTGTAATTCTCACATTACTCACTTTTATAAAGACTCTTTCCAAAGAAAACCTTCAATATCATGTAAAAGTTGATTAATTTCTGTAATTCCATTAAAAAAAAAATTGAACTTGCATAGGTTATTGATTCAGGACCAACAAGTATTCATTTGGTTGTTTTTACATGATTTGGTCTTCCATCTTATAAAACCCACGAAAACAGGAATTCAAAAATTTAGAATACTGTGAAGAAATCAGCTTAGATTTTGCAGCACATGAATGTTTTAAACTGAGTTTGACACACTAATCATTCACTAAACAGTGACTGTGAGGAACAGAATCCAAACTGCTTGAGGTCCAGTGTGAAATCGCCAGTCAGTCATGAGGTTGCAATGTCCGGTGCAGGTGTGCAGGGTAAACTGTGCTTTCTTAAATCCAGGGTCACCGCAACAGTCTACCAGAATGTTTTAGACGACTTCATGATCCCTTCTGCTGTGGATCTGTATGGAGATGCTGATTTCATCCTTCAGCAGGACCTGGTCCCCACGCATGCCGCCAGTGGCACCAAAACCTGGTTGGATGCCTACGCCATCACAGTGCTGGGAGTTACGAAAGCCCTGATTTCCTAGTCCTGCTGGAAGATGAAATCTATCTATTTAACAGAGATTTAAACATGAACTTGTAAACTAACTCGAGTTGTTTAGCCATTTTGTGTTCATTTTGGTAAATAGATCATCCTTCACGGAAATAAACATTTAGCAGTTGCTTGTATAAAAATTATAAATGTTATTGCTGCCAATTGTTGGTTACCTGCACGTGGGCTTTCGAATTTACAAAGGCTCAAACGGTAAAACACTCAATAATAACACACTGACTTACAGTATAATTATGGTATTTAAACCCAAGCTGCATCTCCGGTGTGATGTCACCGGAAGCTGTCATTAAGTGGCTCGGTGGTTTGCGGGACACCTGTCGGCTTACGGCAGGTGTTTGCCGTTTGAATGTCGAACTCTTTTTAATTGGTAGATAGAATACTTTATTTATCCTGGAGAAAAGTTTGCAACCAGTAGCAGCAAAACACAGTAATGATACAATCATAAAAAGTACAAATGGTAATAAAAATGGTACAAAAAGTATAAATGCAATTAAGAAATTTTTTTTTGTTACAGAGTGAGTGTGAACAGCTGAACTATGCACGGCAGCTGAAGGAACAGCTCGAGGCCTTCACTCAGGACTTTCTCCCTCATATGAAGGAGGAGGAAGAGGTAAAGCGAAGCATGTTATTAAAAGTATAAACTTAACTGCACACTGAATTGCACATCAGGGTTTATATATATATATATATATATATATGAATGGTAAACATCTGTGTAAAGAGCTTTTGAAACGGACTCTGCTGCAGTCATTTAAATCGTCATGTAAGAATTACACAGACTGACCACCTAATTAGGTACAACTTTTTTTTCTTTTATCTGCCTCCAGTTTTATTATTTTTAATTTCCATACAGATGCATTTGTAATGACACAACTATGGTCACTCTAATTCCTACAGCTGATTTATTTCGCAGAGAGCTGTGGATATAGTTGAAGCTGAGCAAGTCAAACCTGAAATCATAAGGTGCAACTGAACCGTGTCACCATGGAAGACATTTTCAATAACCACTATTGTACATTTCGGGACTACACCCATTCATTGGTTTTGCGTGTACTGCGACGGTAACGTTTACACCATGGTTGTGTGGCTCAGGTGTTCCAGCCCATGCTGATGGAGTATTTCACCTATGAGGAGCTGAAGGCTATTAAAAGGCGGGTGATCGCACAGCACTGCAGCCAGCAGCAGAGGGACAGGGCCACAGAGCTGCTGAAAGGCTTGAATTTTTTGAGCCAGGCTGAGGAGCTGCACAAGGCCTTCAAATACTCTGATCATGAGAAGACCGAGGAGGGTAAGGGTAGCCTTTAAACCACAAACGTGAGCTCGCTGTTTGCTTTGAAGTAGTTTGCATGCTGTACACGACTTGTTGAAACATTTCTATCTATTGTTGTCCAAGCCGTCAGATGATGCATCAAGGTAACCGATGTGTGTATTCTGTTGTGCAGAGTTTGAGAGCAGTGGGACCACACACGTCTCCGAGCTGCCGGCAGAGGCGTTGTTAAAGTTGTTCCGCTACCTGACTCCGGAGGAGCTGTGCTGCTGTAGTCAGGTCTGCCGTACCTGGGCAGAGGTGGCCAAAACTGGCTCTCTGTGGAAACACCTGTATCCTGTTCGCTGGGCCAGAGGTGAGCCCAAATACTTACCCTGGATCTTGTATGTGTTTTAGAAAATTATCATGTGTAAACAAAAAACTCTATGCTTAAAAAATCTTTTACAAAAAAACACACACATATAGATATATTAAAGCAATAAAGCACCGAAGGGCGTTCATTATTTGAAATAAACCACGGGAAGAGGTATTATTAGGCAGGACACGCAAGCTAAGTACAGTTACACCTCACGGGGTTTATTCACATGGTTCAGGTTTGATTCATAAATGTGTTTACTGAAAGCAAAATCGCAAATGAACTCACCTACCACGTAATCATGTAGTCTGTTTTTTTTTTGTTGTTGTTTTTGTAATAAACCCTGACAATTAAAGGATTTATAGTTTCTTTAACAATTAAATATTGCCATCTAGTGGGCAATTTACAGAATACAGTCCATGAAGCAATATGTTTTATATTTATACGAATCTGAAGCGGTCAGAGGTGTGGGTTATTTTGAGTAATGTCACAGCTAGACAAGTGGCTCAGCCGATCAGATTTAAGGACCGAAACTACCCGGTTTATTAAAATCAGGGGGCAGGGGTATAGCATTACAACCAGTTGCTTAAAAGATCTTAAAGTAAACTAACTATACAAAAGAGCATCTTGTGATTAAAACACATTTTAATAAACTAAGTCTATGTGTTTGTTAGCTGATGCTGTTTTATTCTTGGTCCCAATTCAGTTGTTGTTTTCTCAGGTACTCACTCCTCAGAGTTCAGAATTTCTGCCACAGTGGGATGATTCAGCATGTAGTTACAGTGACTCAGCAAACAGTTATAGTGACACTGATGAGTCTTTTGCAGTTTTATTTGTTTGATGGTTTAAAGACATGATTTTCTTTGACAGAATAATATCTTATAGAAATGTTCATTTGTTATTATTGGACATTATAATTTTATCGGTTATAAATTAGTCGTTTTAGTGCTGAGACACCATCTATCAGCTTAATTCCTTAATACACACCTCTGTCTTATTTTGGTAGCTGATAGCAAATCTCTTATTTGAAAAGAATTTAGGATTTTATAAACAAAATAAGTTGTGGGCCTTAATGTATATTTAAATTATTAGCATTATTTAATTATGCGATTTCTGATCCTAATGTCTAGAATTAACATATTTAAAAGTCTTTAAAATCTCCCAATGTTTTTTAGTTTTATATTTTAATGTTAAAAACAAAAAAACTATATCACCAGTGTATCTTTAATATGCCATGTGGTGATCTGGTGCCCTCTGCTGACCAAGCGTTTAAGCAATTTGAAATCTATTAAATCATGTTATAGTATCATTCTGCAGGAGCTAATAAATGAACATTTCCTAGGTGATTACTACCGTGGTCCTCCAGGGGAACCAGACCAGGACCTGGATGAGGAATGGGTGCAAAACCTGCAGGACGAGGGGCGAGCGTATCAGGAATGGGATGAAGATGCTGATGTTGATGAATCAGGTGAAGTGTTGTTTTTAGCTTTTTCAATTTTTTACATATTTAATATCTGCTTACGTAGTATATGCAATGCATATAAAATAATTATATATGCACAATAAAATAATTACCAACAATTGTTGTAGAGGAAGCTCCCGAGGACTCATTGGCTGTCAGTGTCGTAAGCCGGGAAAAGAAACTACTTAACGGGATGATCCAGAACCTCCTTCCAGCAGTGGGGCCGTCAGTTCGGACCCTCAGCTTGGCGTACAGTGCCGCAGTCTCCAGCAAAATGGTGAGGATGTAACCTCAGCTTTAAGACTGTACCGTGTCAGATCATTTATTAAATCGAACTGTGTGATTGGATTCAGCATGCACGAGTTTAGGACTACAACCTGTTCCTCATATGTGTATTATGTGCTTCTATCCTGTAAAAGCATCCATTTTGTCTTCCAGGTTCGTCAGATTCTGAGTTTATGTCCAAACCTTACACACTTGGATCTCACACAGACTGATGTCACAGATTCGGCTTTTGATAGGTAACCACCTCGTATGGATGGTGTATAAACTCTTGCATGAGTTGTTTTAAAGCTGTTCGTAATATTTATTGCATTGTTCTGTTCTGCCTCTCCCCTCAGTTGGACAGAGCTGGGCGCGTGTCAATGGCTGGAGTATCTGGATCTCTCGGGATGTGAGAAGATCACAGACATCACATTGAAGAGGCTGTCACTCTGCCTGGGTGATCTCCCAACAGCCAAATGTTCAAATGGCATCAATCCCAGAACCAACCTCCCGAAGTCCGGCACCCCTACGATTGAACTCCTGGGCGAGCCACCGACCTGCGCGATGGGACGTGCTCGGTCAGCTCTCATTTTTAAGTGGAGACCTGGTGGCCGGAACGTGAGCAGCCACCCCGTTTGGGTTCTGGAGCCTCTGGAACTGGCTGACATCGAGGACGCGGCTAGTTGGAGCGGGCGAGGAGGCGTGGCTCTTCAGGACAATGGGCGAGCTGGAATTTTGGAATTGCAGGCAGGAGGCAGGTCTTGCTGCTGCAGGAGAAACATGAAGGAGGGCTACAGGACTGGCATTAACTCCTCCTACCTGCAACAGCTGTATGGCACTTTGGGTGAAAAGCGGTGTGGCCATTCCACATGCTGCGACTCGGACTCTATAAGGACAGTAAAAGGAGTGCAGTGTGAGCAACAGGCCACAGGGGGCCGCACCGAGTTTGGGACTGAATGCCCAGCGGCGGGCGACTCCAGGACTAATCGAGCCTCTCGGTCACTCAGGTTCCTCAGCCTGTCGGGATGCTATCAGATCACAGACTTGGGCCTGAGGTACAGCAGCTTACTCATATTCCTTCTCACACCCCCTCACCCAACCACAATCGTGTGATGCCTGCTGGGCATGTCATGAAATCGAGATGACATTCCCAAAAAAATGTTCATTTTAACCAGATTTTATAGAAATATTGCTTAATTGAGTACCTTTAATAAGAACCTTGCCATGTTGCTTTTAACCATATTGGATGATGTGCATGTAGAAATCAGCTTTGTATTCTTATCTGCCCACAAACTATATTTCTTTAGTCATGTATAGTGTTATGTTTTGACTTAATTTAATTATTGAACAGCACTATAGGTCATTTCATAGCTGGTACAGTTAAGGCCCAAACTCTGGGACCCCCTGCACATTTAATTAGAATATGCATCATGTCCTATAGAAAATTCCTGCAGCTGTTTAAGCTTTAATATTCACATCGTTGTTTTGTCTCCTATTCTCCTTTCTCCGTTTTACCTTTTATTACTCAGGGGTCACCCCAGCCGTGAACTCTCATGTTAGACTGGGCCAATGTCTTATGCCGGATGCCCTTCCTGACACAACCCACTCCCAGGGCTCGGGACACACAGTCTTTACGGACAACTTGGAGCAGCCAACTCCCCCGTTAAAGCCATGTTTTTGGATTGTGGGAGAAAATCCATGCGGACACTGGGAGAACATGGAAACGCGCTTTACCATTAAGCCACTGTGCCGCCCAGATTTAAAAATGATAATTTCATACAGAACTGACCCGGACCGACGTCATCTTTGGGAAATTGTAGTAACTGTCACTTTAAGTGCAGAGAAAGTGCGTGCGTGCGTGTCAACCCCTAAGATATCATTGTTGAATTGTGTCTGCGAACTTAAGCTTCAGCAAAATTGTCCACGAGGGAGCGCTTGTGCTTCACACCAGTGAGCTTTCTCTTATTAAACACTGTCCCAAATACATTCCTAATCCCAAATAATGCCCTGGAATCCTGTCCTTATTCACACTAATTTTTTTGCATTCAAAATGTATTAGATAACCAAAAAATTGCTGGTTTGATTCCTGATGGTGTATCAGTATTTTTTTTTTTGTCCGAAAGGTCTATTCCATACCTTCTGCACGAATGATTTCCTGTAGCATAGTGGATGTTTTGAAAGGTAAACGTAGTTAATACAATCAATAGTCAGGTCAAATTAACAGTTTTCGAAGATGCTGACGGTGTCCCTGTGCAGACATTCAGAATTTCTTACTTCCCTGACATTCTGTAGACATGGGGGTTTAAATATAGGTTTGTTTGTGTTTTTCTCCCCCATGGCGATTTTCATAGTATCAGGTAAAACTGAATTATGAATTGAATGTTTGTCTCGTAGGTTTCTGTCTCAGGGAGGAGGACTTCCTCTGCTGGAGCATCTAAACCTCTCAGGCTGTTTGTTTGTCACTGGTGTGGGGCTGCAGGAGCTGGTGTCCGTGTGTCCCTCGCTCAACGATGAACACTTTTACTACTGCGACAATATCAATGGTAACATTTTGTTTACATACACCATCTCTTACATGCTCTTTCTCCCCCCCCTTTTTTTTTTTTTTTTTTATTTTTTTATTTTTAAAAAATATGTCAAAAAACAGAAGTTTAAGTGTCTACTGGTTAATTTGATTCCAGTAGAGAGCAAAATGGCTGTACACATCAGCAGAAAGAACAAAGTGACACAATTGGCAGACTCTGATGTGCTTCGAATCTTTAGGCGACTGGTCAAATTAAGAATTTGAATTTTTTCAAGTTTATGAAATGAGCTCTGGTTCGCACCAGATTTTAATACCATTGCTTTACTGCACATTGGAATTTCATTGTGGATAAAATAGTGTTGTTAAAAGTAAAAAAAATATATACATTTTTTAAAAAGTCTCTCTCTCTCTACCTTTTGAAATGTAACCTTTGGTCAAAAAAAAGAAAGCGTCGTTAAAAGTAAAACACAAAACAAAAAAAACCCTCTCTACATATATATAATGTGTGTGTCTCTGCAGGTCCTCATGCAGACAAGGCGAGCGGATGTCAGAATCTGCAGTGTGGATTCAGGGCTTGCTGTCGCTCTGGAGAATAATCGGTCCTCTTTAACGTGTCCACTTCGTACATAGAAGAAAACAATCTTATGCAAAAGTTCAAACACGTCAGCTTAAATGATTTTGTGGCTCAAAGTGCTAACGTCCTCTATAGCAAACGTGCGTCAGGGATATTTTTCTGCAAATCTTTATGTACAACATTTGACACTTTTGCTAAAATAAACTGAGGGGGGGGAGAAACCCCCATAAAATATTAAATGCCATTATTTTCGTACAGATGCCATTTAATATTTCCCAGTAGATTTAATTCAGTAAACAACTAGTTACTGTACATTGATGTGCAGGCTTTTGTTTCTTGTATAGGACTGTTAACCTATTCCACTTAGAATATTAACAAAACCTGCACAAACTTTTGCACAAGATTGTAATCTCTCTTTCCTGTTATATCATAATATTTATATATTTCTCTCACCCTTTTTTGTTTTCTCCTAACCTCTCTAGCCTCTTCTTCATGACCTCCTTCTATAGAGCCTCCCTCAATTGCACTTTACACATCGGCGGGCGCAGTTCTCCTACTGCCCCGTCCAACTAATTCTCTTTAAAAGACCCTTAAAGAAAGGCTCGGTAGACTTCTTTGATACTCCAGGCTCTGCCGAGTGAGTAACGGGCAGTTTGAAGATGTATATTTGTAGATGATTGTTATTGATGTTTCGTGTTTAAGTTTCATTTCTTTATTCAGGATGGTTTTCAATCCGCATCTTAATTTCTGTCATTATACGAGCAATTAGCTTTGAGTAACGTGGAGTTTTATTGTATCTCCTTTCACTGTACAGACTGCTATAGGGTTTCGATGCAGATACGTGGCGTCACGGTTCTCGTAAACATGGCCCGCTGTTACTGTACAGTCACGACGGCTTCTGTACATATTTGCTGGAGCGTAGCATAAAAAGAGAATTACAGGTAGGATTTAATTGTGTACACCGTTTAAAAAACAAAAAGCCTAATTAGGGATGCACAATGAGGTTTTGCCAGCATGAATTTTTTTTTTATTATAGTTGACAAACAAGGACATTTCTAACGATCACGGATTTAACCGGCTTCTCCGACGGCGACAGATTTGCAAGTAAATGTAGTGGTGACTAAACGTACACGACCTCGAAACGACGTCCAACTGGCCTCCAGCGTCTGCTGCTGAATGTATAAACCGTAAAGACATCGATTAATGCGTCATAATATTTGCGCCAACATCTGTAGGTTCTCACGAGTCTAAAAACACACCGCCATCATTGTGTATGTCGTCATGGCATCATCTGGTATGTGTTGGTCTCATATCATCCCAAAAAGATAATCAGTTAAATGTTTTGCAATGTCTTGTGCTCGCGACGCCATCAACCAAAGATTTTCATATTCGTGTCTTCATCCTTGTGCCTATCTCAATTCAAATATAAGACGTTGGATGAACATCAAGTGACAAAGAAGCAGATGATAGAAACTTGGTTCCTAAAGCAATGTAAATGATTTCTGAAATGCCATCTACCGTTTTGTCTTTGGGCCACACCCCTCTCTTTGACGAGGCACCAGATATATTATCCTGATTTATACATGCTGTATGTTTGAAATAAGGAGGATCTTTTTGTTTTTACTGAAAGCTGCTCGATGTAATCTTCGAATCGTCGCATTTCATGGTTTGCTTCTTTGGCGTCGTAGCTCGGCTGCAAAAGTAAATAAATTCTCCAAAACGTTTAAGGGTAATTGTGTACATTTCAAAGAAATTGGCCCAGAGTATCATTCATGGTTTAACTGCATTGTGTGTTAAAATTAAACCTGCAATTAAACGATGATCTTGCATGTTTCTCTTCATTAAAACACTTCTATAACTCCATCCATGAGAGACGCCGGCTTTAGAATGTAATCACAAAGAAGTTCCTCTGGTTTAGGAAATAGGTGTGTTGGATAAACCGAATTAAGGAGGAAATGGCTATTCAACGCGAGAATTTGTCCAGAACAAAACATGAGGCAGACAGGAAGATCCCCCACTGAGCTGCATGGCTAATTATACTCTATTGTTTGTGGGCTCAGGAGACGCAGCTTCCGCGAAATCACCATGGAGCGATGTCCAGATGGTTACCGTGGTCTGTTCCACTGAGGATTTAAGAAAGTTTAACATTTTTTTTGGTCTTTAGTTGAATGGAGACAAAGATCTAACAGAAAGTGTATTGTGTGGGTTTGAAATGTCAAACCAGGTTGCTGTACAAATCTGGAGACACGTGTTAAGACACGTACACAAGCTTTTGTTACATTCCATTGAAAGGTTTCCCCCTGTTTGTGATTATAATGGTTTCTACCCTTATGAAATGCTAATTAAGATTTTGGAATGGGTGCGGCGTGGATGTTTGTGCTCATTTGTTCAGAGGGCTTAGTGGTTAGCATGTTCGCCCCTCGGCGCTGGGGCTTCCTGGTTCGAATCCCGATCTGGGCGGAGTTTCCATGTCCTCCCCGTGTCCGCATGGGTTTCCTCCGTGTTGTTCGGTTTCCTACCACAGTCCAAAAACGTGGATTCCAGGTAAATTAAATGTTCTGAACTGCCCCGTATAGTGTGTGGATGTGCGAAGGAGTGTGATAGATGGTGCGATACCCAAAGATAGATGGGCGCCCGGCACTCGAGACGTTCTCCCCTATGACAGCAGTCCCAGTCCTGCGTTTTGATTTTAATAGATGCAGGAATGTCTAAAATAAGTAAAGGGAAAATGCATCTGTACTATTCCGAGGCCCTTTTCGTCGGACCTTGTGCGCTTCGGTCCGTTAATTATTTGTTTTTTATTCCTCTACCCTTTTTGGTCTCATGTCTGTAACTCTTCCCTCGTTCAGTATTCTGCGGCTGCCGTGCTTCTTCATCTGGTTGACGTATCCTCACTGCCGATTCTCGATGGAGCCCGAATCCGGCGTAGACCGGCTGGGTGAATTTCATCTCCTCTCTGTGTATCCGAATCATTTTGTCTGAGACGCTGTAGAAGGACAACACGCCGGCCCTGTAGTCCAAATACACCCCGATCCCGTGAGACGTGGGCACTGAGGATTCGGTCTCCGCATTGTCGTGCACGAAAGCATATTTCGTTATGGAGCAGTCCAAACTCCAGCTGTGTTTGTTATACCCAAAGCCACATTCATCCCCCTCGCCTTTCCTGCAGATGTCTCCGTATGAGACGGCGATGTCCACGCCGTATAAACCGGTCCACTCTGCCTCCCAGTAACTGCGTGATGTGAGGCTCCCGACAAAGGACTTGAGCCCACCAGTCAAAGCGATCGGGGTGGTCCGGGTAAGACTGTCGCTCGGCACTGCATGTCGGCGTGTGCCGATCCTCACACAGAGTCAGATTCGGGTGGGCTGTCCTGGGATCCAGTGTCAGAGGGACCAGGTCTGTTTAGAGTAAAGCAGAATTTAATTAATTTCTGATTCCATGGTTTCTAACTGTAATACCCCTGCGGTGAGAGTTCTGCATCCCACAATGCATCTCATGCACATTTAGGTGTCTTATTTGGCCCCTTAAAATGTACTCTTCAGCTTTGGGCCATTGGTAATTCCAAACAAAATTGAAACTCGTACACTATATTGCCAAAAGTATTCGTTCACCTGCCTTCACTCACAATAGCTTAAGTGAAGTCCAATTCCTAATCCATAAGGTTCAATATGACGTCGGTCCACCCTTTGCAGCTAGACCAGCTACAACTGTTCTGGGAAGTATGTCCATGAGGTTTAGGAGTGTGTTTTGGGGAATTTTTGACCATTCTTCCTAAAGCCCATTTGTGAGGTCACACACTGATGTTGGACGAGAAGGCCTGGCTCTCAGTCTCCGCTCTAATTCATCCCAAAGTTGTTCTATCTGGTTAAAGTAACGATTTTGTGCAGGCCAGTCAGGTTAATCCTCACCAAACTCTGTCCTCCATGTTTTTATGTACCTCGCTTTGTTCACCGGTGCACGGTCACGTTGGAAGAGGAAGCCGTCGGCTCCAGACTGTTCCCACAGAGTTGGGAGGATGGAATTATCCAAAACGTCTTGGTATGCCGAAGCATTTTAGAGTTTTTTTTCCACTGGAGCTAAGAGACCAAGCCCAGCTCCTGAAAAACAACCCCACACCATAATCCCCCCCCTCCATCAAACTTGGCACAATACAGACAAGTACCGTTCTTCTGACAACCGCCAAACCCAGACTCGCCCGTCAGATTGCCAGATTGAGAAGTGCGATTCATCACTCCAGAGAACGTGTTTCCACTTCTCTAGAGTCCAGTGGTGGCGTGCTTTACATCACTGCATCGGATGCTTTGCATTGCCCTTGATGTACGGATCGGATGCAGCTGCTCGACCACGAAAACCCATTCCGTGAAGCTCTCTGCAGTTCTTGAGCTAATCTGAACGCCACATGATTGGAATTCCGTAGTGATCGACTGCGGAAAGTTTGTGGCCTACCGCTTCGTGGCTGAGTTGCTGTCGTTCCCGAACACTTCTTATAATACAGTCGACTGGAATAGTTAGGAGCGAGGAATTTCATGACCGGTTTTGTTGCATAGGTGGCGTCTTATTACAGTTCCACGCTGGAATTCACCGAGCTCCCGAGAGGGACCCATTCTTTCCCAAATGTTTGTAAAAACATTCTGCATCCGTCGGTTTTTGTACGCCTCTGGCCACGGAAGTGATTGGAACACCTAATTTGGATGGGTGAACAAGTACTTTTGGCAATATAGTGTAGGTTCATTCGTTTAGATTCATTACAAAGTGACCTATTTTGAGTGTTCATTTCTGTCAGTGTTGTTTATTACGACTTACATCCAATCAATACCCAAAAGTCATTGTCTTGGAAAATTCGAACATAGAAAACCAAGAAATGGAGGGAAAAAAAAGAATTCAGAAATGTTTGCTTATTGAAATGCGTCTGACCTACATTCTCGGCTTACGACCAAACGCTCGATACTCGGTCGGGGCTTCTTTTGCACAAATTACCGCATCAATGTGGCGTGGCATGAAGGGGATCAGCTCGTAACCCCGCTGGGGTGCTATGGAAGCCTCGGTTGCTTCGATGGCTGCCTTCAGGTACTCCGCATTGCCGGAATTGGCGTATTTATTCATAATCTTGACGGCACCCTGTAGGTTCTCGATGGGGTTTAGGTCGGGCGAGTTTGAGGTCAATGACTGCCTTCTGGACATCAGTCGAGTCGGTGGTGTTTCACATCATCGTGTAGCCTCTTAACCAGACTAGGGTACCCTTCAGGTTCTTAGGGAGCCTTTTCGTGTTTTAATTATTCCAATTTTCTGAGATAATGACTTTTGGGTTTTCAGTGACTCAGTCATAGTTATCATCATTACCACTATCACTACCCAAATTCATCGCATACTGTTTCTACATCTCAATAATGCAATGCTGCACTCACACTGAAGAAATTCGTCTCTGGTCTGTGGTTCAGCAGGGACTAGAATCTTGTCCTTTATCACTAGAGAGAACCAGGTTGATTAAATTTCCAAAATGTAACATCTGGGCAGATTCTTAGTATTCACACCATGCACTTTACCTGCGGATGTGATTTTACTAATCTCCCGATTCCAGATTTCTTCAATCTGCCGCTTTAGAGCGTCAACCGACTTGACCAGCTCTCCAAAGGAAAACTGAGGGTTCACGATCATGTTTGAGGAGTCTGTTAATGTGAGACTCAGAGACTCAACAGCCCGAATCAATAAATCACAGAATGAACTTCTGTCAGAGCTGTGCCCATGTAAACTGAGTTACGGATACAATATTAGTCAAGGTTTTGTTTCCGGTCCCACCAAGTGCCCTTGGGCAAGACACCCCAATTGCTCCAGACACTCTGTTTAAACCCAGTCATCCTCAACTGGAAAAAGCTCGTCCCGAACCTTTACCACAAATATAGACGTTAAAACGTGTCTCGATCAGATCCATAAATCGACCAAATTCAGTCATCTTACATCAAAAAAAAAACCAAAAAAGGTGTTTGGACTTGCAAGTATTTGGGATTTAGTCTGGGTGAGATTTAAAAACATTTTCTGGCAAGAAAATAATGTAAGGTGAGGACAAGCACTTGGTTCCATTATGAGGATTATTTTGTATCTATTCCAGGTGACCGCATTAAGATTTTGTGCTCCGAACCAAAAATGAGATCCAGGCATTACATTTGAATGAAATGTTACATAAACATTTGATAAATTAAATCGTATTTACATTTGGCAGACGTTTTTTATCCAAAGCAACCAAAGTATACCAACGTGGTTGGGGTCAGAACCCAGGGTCGGCCATACAGCCCCCACTAAAGCAATGCGGGTCAAGGGTCTTGATTATGGACTCGGACTTACAATGTTAACTTTAGTGGCCCTGGTATTTGAACCCGCAGCCTTCAGATTGAGAGCTACCACACCTACTGATCAGCTTTCCAGCTGCAGTGTTCACAGGAAGTCTTGCTGTATTTTATCACCATGATTAAGATAAGGTGCTTTATTGTTATTATACTCATATATGTACAACACAATAGAACTGTTTGCTTGATTTTTGTGGTCAGAGTGCATTGGATTAACTATGATCTGGCATCTCCAAAGTAGTGAGAGTTGGGTGCTTGTTTAATGAGTCCAAGATTAACCCTCCAAATTTTCACAGTGAATCCTTGCATTCGTACCTCTGAGCTACCACTGCCTATAGGATTATAATGAATTCAATATATTTCTTATTATTTATTTGGTTCTCACCCGTAGAAAGAGGGGGGGCATTGTCGGTTCGTGAGACCAGCTTCGATTCCTCATTGTTTTTCTTCAGGTCCTCCACTTCTTCACCCACTCTGGCCTGCAGGTCCTCCACCCGGTTCAGCTCCGCTCTCTCCCGAGTGCGAATGGAATGCTTGATCGTAGCACGTCTGCTCTTAATGGTGTGGATCAGCTCGCTGAAGAGATGATCACACTCCTCCTCGGTCGCAAGTGCCATGTCCCGTTCCAAAAGAATGGTTCACTACACATTTTGTCTACGGGAGTTTTATGGTATCCTCCTCCAATAGCTGGTATGACCCTTCCTCTTCCAACAAGCAAGGTCCCTAAAGCCACGAAGGATGAACCTGGCTGACCTGCACAGAGTCCTGACCTTAACCCGATAGAACACCTTTGGGATGAATTAGAGCGGAGACCGAGAGCCATGCCTACTCAACCGACATCAGTGTGTGACCTCACAAATGCACTACTGGAAGAATGGTCAAGAATGGTAAGCGAATACTTTTGGCAATATAGTGTAGTAGTTTCAATTTTGTTTTGAATTACCGATGGCCGAAGGCTGACGAGTACTTTTTTTGGGGCTAAATAAGATTCTTGTGCCTGAATGATGTACCTAAATGTGCATGGGATGCAGAACTGTCACTGTAGGTGTATTAAAGTAAAACATCTGGTACAATACACTTATAGATATCAGACATTAAATTCTGCTTTACTCTAAACAGACCTGGTCCCTCTGACTCCGGATCCCAGGACAGCCACCCAAATCTGACTGTGGATTAGGAATGTCACGTAAACTCATATGTGAGCCAAGGCAAGTGAGTGAATACCTTTGGCAATATAGTGTAAATAAATAAATAAATAAAAAAAATATATATATATATAAACAGTTCTTAAATTATACATAGCTTATGTACACACTGATTAGGAACACAACTAAAACCTCTATTTTTTAATCAATGGTAATTGGCAGATTGGCAGTTCCATTTATTGTAAAGGTAGTTTTACAACAACAGACTAAATTTCCTAGCTTCAGTTTTCTCTGTAATATTTGGCTGCTGGATCCTTCAGCATTGCAGTCATGACATAGACACAGTGTACATCTGGCTCCACCTTCATGTAATTAGAGTACAATAACAGATGGACTACAGTCTGTCATTGTAGAACTACAAAGTGCCTGTAAATGATAAATGGAGCTGGTTATCGGCAAATCGAAGTGAGGTCAGAAACAATATGGTGGTTTTAATGTGGCAGCAGATTTATATATGGTGTTTGTGTATGTTTATATACTAGACGCAAGAAATAGGGACCGCATCACGTCAGCTTAGTGGTTAGCACGTTCGCCTCTCGGGTCTGGTTCGAATTCCAATCTAGGTGGAGTTTGCATGTTCTCTGTGGGTTCTCCGGTTTCCACCCACAGTCCAAAAACATGAATTCAATGTAAATCGACTGCTCTAAATTGGCCCACATGGCGTGTGGCTGTGTGAGTATGTGCCCAGTGATAGATTGGCGCCCTGTCTTGGGTGTATCTGCCCAGCACCAGAAAACCTTTGCCCTGGATGTGCATGGGGAACCCCAGTAGGGGATAAAGTGAAAGATGATGTAAGAAATGGACTAAGAGTAATTTGTAATATACACTGTTCCACTTACCCTCAGAGTTTGTTTAGCAGAGTTTAGCTGATTTTCCTGCACCGCTATCATGTGATTGGACTTACTCAGCTCCTCCTGAAAAATCAAATTCATACAAATAGTCAGCATCAGCTCAAAACTCAAGTCCAAAAGATCGGGTTGTTTCAGTCTGGTGCCGTACGGTCACCCCGCACCTGGGGCGACAGATTTCAGATGATTTGTAGCTTCGCAGCTTGATTAGCAGCAACTGCGACATGTTTTTTGTTCGAAACAAGTTTATATCAAAGCCAGTATAGATATTTTTCAAAAATGTACGCAACAGTAGAATTTTTACTGAAACAGACCAGTTAATTATTGTTAAACCATCCCTGAGCCCTGGCTGCTTACCTCTCTGAGTGAATAATGGGTTTTATTCCCATGTAAAAAGATTTTCGATAACTCATTTGATAATATACAAGTGTTCCTAGTGGGCTAGTATACATTGCACACAATAGGGGATATTGAGTACTTCCCCATTGTGGAAAGTTCACGTTTGTGTAAATTACAGAGAACATATTTTTTTTTTTGTCCAGTTTTCCGCTTTTACCTCCCGTTCTTTGCGCCCCAAAGCCACTGACACGACATCATGCCCGTGATCTTCCAACATGCACAGGCAGCAGATGCACCTCCGTTGTGTACGGCAGTACACCTCCAGGAGTCTGTCGTGTTTGCCGCACGTCGTGCCGTCCAGCCGGTCAGCCGTGTCCACTAGCGTGTGCGCGGTACTCGCACGAAGCTCATTGTGCAGCCTAAGATGTGCGTCGCAGTACGAGGCCAGACGCACCGTGCAGGACTTCGCGGCTTTGCATCTGAAACCAGAGCAGATGTCGCAGTCCTTGTCCTCGGATCCAGAGGGGCCATTTGTGGGTGTCTTATTGCAGAGATCTGTCACGTTCGGGCTCCCTCCAATTGCATTGGCTGCTTCGGCATGGTCAGGCCTGGATGACAAAGTTTGTAAACACTGGGTGCAGCTGTGGGTGCTTGCAGGATCATACTCACTGTGGGATCCTTCGGAAGAGGTCTGGTCATGGTTGTGCTCGCAGGAACTAGTAACATCATCTGTAGATCGTCCTTCACACAAGACGCATTCGGAAGGTGTCCGTGGGGTGGAAGGGCTAGACGTCGCCATAATTCCCGTTTGGAGCTAGACGGTTAAAGGGCCGCGAACTGGCAGAATGAGTTTACTTTCGTTTCTGTCAGGCTGCATGTGGAGGAGGAGCTTCTTCAAACACAGGGCTGGTCTGCGTGAGACAGATAATAACGGGCCGCAACTAAGTGAAGACGGCACAAAGGTCGGTCATTAATCTTGAAGTATCTTATGACACCATCTGCACATGCACACTGGCAATGTTCTGAACTGTTAGTATGATTCCGAATAAAAATCCAACAGTCACGATGTCAAATCCAAACCGTGTACGCTGCATACGGCTGTGCACTGTTTGCCGTGTACTGAAGTCACGGTACAGCTGTCACCCAAAGTCCCAGTTGTTCATGTGGCCCTCTAAAAAGTGAATCGCTCAGACCGGCTGTTTTTAAATTGTGGGAATAGATCAGAGTTCCCCGAGGAACCTTACACTGGAATATTGGGAACATACAAACTCCACACCGTCTGTAGGCTCTCCATATGTTCTCCTTTGTCCATGAAAGCCAGTCTATTGCAGTTCAGACAGTTGAGAAATTCTTCTGTCAAAATCTATATGCTATCTGGGATGGAGAACATGCAAACTCGTTTATCAGAAACTTTTTCAGTCCTTTTCTGAGTTGGGAGATGTAACCACTGTGGCCCGGTGTAAGGAATTTT
>JAOUQT010000016.1:10325186-10335204 GCA_025769995.1 Xyliphius kryptos | reverse complement strand
TTGTCCAATTTAGCCATGAAACCTCCCACACTAAAATGACAGGTGTTTCAGTTTCATTGTCTAACGCCTGTATATAAAGGAAACATATAGGAAACTCAAAATATAGAAAGGAAGCACAGGAAATTAATGTGTTTGGAAAGACTCACAGATTCATGTAGTGCCTGAACTTGGCAGTAAACTGGGAATTATATGGTTGAACAGACTTTTATGCCTCACCTTAGGGATTGAATTTTGCAATTCTCGTTTACCAGTAGTTCAGGAAAGATTCCTGCTCCCAGGTCCCCTATTTTGTTGTAACTCAGATCCAAATATTTAAGTTGACATGGTCTGTTATTTATTACTGAAGCCAGAAAAACACACCATTCTTTTGTGAGGTTACAGTTTTCAAGCCTGTATGAATTACAGTATAAAAACTGTGAGAATACATTATACTGTATGTTAAGATATTTGAATGAAACAAAAAATTTTATGAGCTCAAATGACCTCAGTCTTTCAATCTGACTTTGAGGCAGTAAATCTAGGACTGCAGCAAGAGCTTCATTTCCAATAAGATTGTAGCTCAGGTCCAGCTCTCTCAGGTGACCGGGGTTAGACAATAGAGAGGAAACAAGATAAAAACAGCCAGTTCCTTTGAAACGGCATAATTCCAGTCTAGAATAGAAAGCACAATATATATTTATAATATACATCACTTTTTATTAATTCTGAATATTCAACAATACAAAAGATCAATTTATTTATTTATTTCATATCTAAGAATTGGTTGCACAATTAGCTTTCACCCAAAGTGATCTTGACATGACATGAAATACTTAAGGAATTACTGTCAAAATGCCAGCAGTTCCACCGACCTCAAGTATAAGAACTACAACCAGCATACCGTTCCTATCTTCCCCAGGGTTCAAAAAACCAGAGTAAGGCACCTAATATGAATTAAGTCAAGCCGAAGTGTACAAGAAACTGCACAAGAAAATCGACATAAAACACAACCCATAGAATAAAACAAGATTAACCAAACCTAGTAAGAATTACGCACGTACAACTTGGCAGACATATAATAAGCTGTGTTAAAATTCCCTGAATATTCTGTCGTTTCTTTCATTGTTTTCTGCAGAGAAACAATATCAAACTGTTATTTTGACTGGTGTATTAGAATAGCTTTAATGTGGATTTTCATGTTTAGTCTCGGCATTTTGAATAATATTCTGGAATACTGAATGTGTGCTCTTTGTATTTCATCTGTGCTTTTTGCCACTCCAATCACACTGCATTTGTGATTGTCATTTGTAATTCATTTATAATGTATTATAAATACTAGATGCATGCCATATAATCTGCATTGCACAACTACATTTTGGAAATGTTTGGCGGTTTGGTGGTGAAGTAAGCATGAAGTACAATGACTGAAGAAGTAATTAATATGTCAATGGCTAAAAAAAATAAATTAATATGTTTCTGGCTAGTTTTAGTACAGACTTCAGCAAAGTCCTAATTCACAGCACCAGTTGAGGATTGATTACCCTAAAAAAAAAACCCTAAAGAGCAATTTAAAGGGTAAAGGTGTCTGCCCCACTAAAAGTTTGACAATGTTGCATTTTTATACATTTATCACAAATATAATGTATGTAGACACTTTTATTATATATGTCCCCATTTATATAGGCTGTGTATAGTGTATGCATGTGTTTAACATATCATTCTCGCTAACCTGACATAAAACTGCACTGAATATGAACCGAGGGAGGCAGCCATTTTCTCTGGCCCACTAAAGATGGTGAGCATGAGACCATAAAATTTATTCTTGTTCTGTTTTTGTTTCTACAGTGAAAAGGAAATTAGACAAGTACTGATAAGTTCAAAAAGTGCAAAAAAAACCTAAAATCTTGACTAAAAATTATGCACTCTAATATTTTTGTTCTAGTCTACATATACAGGGTGGGCCATTTATATAGATACATTTAAATGGCCCACCCTATATTTTCATTTGTATTAGATGAGTATGAATTATGATGGTAAATATAGAACACACATGGGCTACAGAACAGATGGTCTACTCTCTCACATATGTCAATTAGATTGTAATTTTATGCTACTCGATTGTATTCATATACTTGTAAATCTTGTTCAGTGCTGCACCAGCCACCCACTGTCAGCCAGTCACCACAGTTACGGAAACCCACTAGATTTTAAAGCCCTTGAAATTCATAATGTAGGTTCTTACTTTAGCACCTCCAGTTGACAGTCTGGATTCTTTAATCCATTGCACAAAAGCATCACACCCTTGTCCTGCAGGTCATTGTAACTTAAATCCAGCTCAGTAATAGCAGAAGACTTAGAACTAAGAATGCTGGCCAGTGAATTACAAATGTCCTTTGTAAGGTTGCATGACGACAATCTGAAAAGCAAAATAACTCAATCTTAATAATATCTGTCAATGCTCAAACGTTTATTATCTAATTACTCCAATGCTTAAATATCATTAGCAAACATAAATATACTAACATGACTGTTTTTGATGCCTTGGCCACAGGTTTCAGTCGTTTGTATCCTTCATTTGACTTGATGTATTTTCTTAAGTCAAACACATCTGGCTTCTTCTCACTGGTCAGCAATACAAAGACCAGAGCTGACCACTGTGCTGGAAGGAGCTCTTCTGCTGAAAAATTTTGTGTATTTATGTAGGTTTGAATTTCCTCTATGAGGGAATTGTCATTAAGCTCTTGCAAACAGTGGAACAGGTTAATAGCACGCTCAGGCTTAAGGTTCTGTCCAAGCTTAAGCTTTATGTAGGTCACAGTATTCTGATAGGTCTGATCAGTGCTTACTTTCTGTGTCAGTAAATTGCAACAGTTCAGCAAGTTTTGATTGGATTCCAGAGACAGACCAAGTAGAAATCGTAGGAAAAGGTCTAGGTGGCCATGGCTTGACCGCAAAGCCAAATCCACAGCGCTCTTGTGTAAATTGAAAATTGTTGAATTCAGCCGTAGTTTTTGGTTATGATTTTGTAGCTGATCCAGTTCACCAGCACCAGCCCAGCATAAGTAAACAAACAAAGCTGCAAGATATTCCTGAAAGCTTAAATGCACAAAGCTGTAGACCTTTCTCTGATATAGTGTACACTCCTCTCTGATGATTTGCGTGCACACTCCAGAATATATGGATGCCTCTTTGACATCAATGCCACATTCCTCCAAGTCCTCTTCGTAGAAGATCAAGTCATGTCTACGGAGTTGCTGGAAAGCTAGCTTTCCAAGTGAAAGGATGTTTTCCTTGGTTAAGCAAGGCTGCATGTTTTCCCCCTCAGTATATTTCTCATTTCTCTGTACTGTCTGGAAGATCAAGAAATGAGTATACATTTCAGTCAAAGATTTAGGAATGTGCTGATTCTCTGGTTTGCACAATTGTCTCTCAAGCACCATTGCAGAGATCCAGCAAAAAACAGGAATATGGCACATGATATAAAGGCTTCTGGAGGATCTCACATGATGGATAATTTTGTTGGCCAAAGTTTGGTCACTGATTCTTTTGCTGAAGTACTCCTCTTTTTGGGGGTCATTGAATCCTCTCACCTCAGTTACTCGGTCAATGCACTCATTAGATATTTGGTTAGAAGCTGCTGGCCGGGAAGTGATCCAGATGAGAGAGAATGGAAGTAGATTCCCGGTGAGAAGATTTGTTAGAAGAACATCCAGTGATAACGGCTTTGTTACTTCTGAACATCTCTCATAGTTTTTGAAGTCGAGAGTAAGTCGACATTCATCCAGGCCATCAAAGATGAAAATCACCTTGTAATTTTCGAGTTCTGAGAGTGGAAAATTATTCATTTCCTTAAAAAAGCAGCGAAGAAGTCCCTCCATGGAGTGTTGCTCCTCCTTCATGAGATTTAACTCCCGAAAAGGTAACGGAAACAAGAAATATACATCTTCATTAGAATTTCCTTCAGCCCAGTCTAGGATAAACTTCTGGACAGAGACAGTTTTTCCAATACCAGCTACACCATTGGTCAGGACAGTCCTAATGTATTTGTCTTGTCCTGGTAATGGCTTAAAGATTTCATTGCATTTGATTGGTATGTCTTGTTCCATTGGATTTCTACTCAGTGACTCAATCTGTCTCACTTCATGTTCATCATTGAGACCTCCACATCCACCTTCTGTGATGTAGAGTTCAGTGTAAATCTTGTTGAGAAGGGCTGGGTTTCCTTGTTTAGCAATTCCTTCAAACACTTGCTCACTCTTACGCCTCAAACTGGACTTCAGTTTTTTCTGAAGTGTATATACAAGATCGACTAAACAACAGAAGAAAAAACATTGATTATACAGTAAGTATGCTGTTTAATTTATACATACATATATAATTTTAATAGTGGAAGCGATACCAGCTTACATTTAGT
Organism: Xyliphius kryptos; assembly: GCA_025769995.1. NCBI lineage: Eukaryota > Metazoa > Chordata > Actinopteri > Siluriformes > Aspredinidae > Xyliphius > Xyliphius kryptos. Next base: position 10,330,811 of record JAOUQT010000016.1, on the reverse strand, counting down.
CAGCTTTTCAACCAGGTCTTGCTCCTTCATGCCTTTTAAAATGTACAGGGCAACCTTTAGTGCTGCTTCTCTGACAACATTGCCAGGCTTGTCTTCTGCTGAAGTTTTTTCGGGTCCAGCGTAATCTGGGCTAAGAATGTGACTTATTTCCTTCATCTCGTTTTCCATTAAGCTCATAAATGTCTTCTGAAAACTCTAATATGAATGATTAAAATCATTAAATGATATTCAATGTGAAGCTAAATTTATATATGTGTATCTAGCCTGCATTGATTGATTGATTGATTATATTATGATATCTCTTTGATGGCATAACGAGAAAGATGTTTGTGTGGGTTTTCTCCAGGTTCTCCGGTTTCCCCCACTGTCCAAATACCTGCATGCTAGGGGAATTGTAGATGCTAAATTGTCCTGTCCTAAGAGTTGCATTATAAACGGCATCTGGTGTAAAACCTGTGCCAGATCATAATGCGAGTGACTTGCTTTAATAATTTAGTAATAATTAGCCTACCGCATGTTTTAAGATGGCGGAAGATGGGAGAAGCTGTACAAATCTAGTAAATACCAGATCATAATGCAAGTGACTTGCTTTAATAATTTAATAATAATTAGCCTACTGCACGTTTTAGGATGGTGGAAGATGGGAGAAGCTGGACAAATCTAGTGAATACTTAGATATTAAAAAATAGGCCCTGTGATCCAACACTGCACCAGGAACCTTGATTTAGGGCTGGTCAATGTGTATTTGCTATCGCAATGCAAAGGTATGCCTTGCTCAGACATGTACTAATTTTGCTCATAACATGCAATAAATCAATCAGGGTGTCACTTTCCATTCCATTTAAGAGCCAGGTGTACTGTCTTTGGCGTATTGCTATTTCAGTGGCGCAGATACCTTGACGTGTCCAGTGCTTCAGTTCACCAATTCAATAATTCACCGCCAAGATATAAATAAAAGTCTAGCTTTTGACAGCCCTAGTTTGTTTTTAGTCAGTGGGGCACCTGTGTTTTCCGTTGACCAGATAGCAATATGTCAGACATTTCCCCAAACACACCTCATTTCGAGACTACCATGCCCATCGTTGTAGATATATTCACAAGCATTGTTGCTACTTAAAAAATGCAGGCGGAAGACATGAAAATAGACTGACGGCGGGGTGTAAGATAGCAATGAGAATCGCAACACACCATGCACAGGGTGTAAGAGAGGACCCTATTTGTTTAATCTACCAACATATAATTTCTCTGCTAAAACCATAAGCAAGCTTAAACAGTTTTTACCTTTAATGTTCCAGAAAGATCAGACTGTTCACACTGACCAGACTGTTTGACTGATGTTCTTGGCCGGCTCCTATAAATGTAGACAAAGAGACAACATTGGATAGTATGAATAATATTTGTAAAATAATCATGATTTATCAGATACATTATGACCTTTCATCCATCAATAACTCTGGCTTCTTGAAAGTAGCTGGTGGGTCCATTGATTGGTTACTCTTCATGGATAGGCAGCTGGGAGAACATGAACGATCCCGAATTCCCCTATTTATAAAACAAGAGAGAAATAATATAACCTTAAAATGAACCTTTAAACAGAAATAACTTAAAATTCATTTAAATCATTTAAAATCAAAATTGCATGGTACATTTGTTTAGTAAGTGTTCCATCTTTAAATGTCATTGGTGGATCCATTGACTGATGGCTCTTTATAGACAGACAGCTAGGAGGAGATGAGATCGTTGTCTCTTGAGAGGTCCTAAAACATAGAACAGAACATAATGCAATTAGCATGTTAAAGGAAGCTTATAAAGAGGCATACGTTTAAGTGTATCCCATGTTCAGTGGCATAAAGGCAACATAATCTATCTATATATTTTATTCTAAAAGCAATTTAATTTGGGTAAAATTGCAATTACAATGTATTTACAAGTTTGGTAGACACTCTATTGCTGGTCAAATTGTTTTTGCCAGACAATGAAGATCTGGGAAAGAGCTATGGAAGCTAGGCTTAGACAAGAGGTGAACCGTTTGTGAGCAGCAGTATGTTTTCATGCCAAGAAAGTGCACCACAGGCGATTATTTCTTTGGGTATTCTGACAGAGAAGTATAGAGAAGGTCAGAAAGAGCTCCACTGTGTCTTTGTAGATTTAGAGAAGGATTATGACAGGAACTGTAGTGTTGTATGAGAACGTCGGGAGTGGCTGGGAGTGGTATGTTAGACTGATCCAGGACATGTATGAGAACAGCATGACAGTGGTAAGATGTGTGGTAGAAGTGACATATAGTTTCAAAGGTGGATGTAGAATTGCATCAAGAATGATGTTTAAAGATGAAACTGTGATTTGTAGTAACAACAGGGAACATGTAAAAGAAATCTTGGAGAGATGGAGGTATGCTCTGGAAAGGAGGGGAATGAAAGTCAACACTAGTAAGACAGAATACATGTGTAAATGAGGGGGGGAGGCAGGCAGAACTGTCAGGCTACAGGAAGCAGTGGTGCAGACGTTCGGTTATTTGGGATAAACTGCCCAAGGAAAAGAGGAATGTGGAAAATATGTGTAAAAGAGTGTACAAACAAGATGGCGTGAATTGAGAAATGTGTCAGGAGTGATGTGTGACAAAATGCAGAAAACACAGGACAAGGTTTTCCACTAAGTGTAAGTGTAATTAATAGCAATGGTGTTTGACTCTACAATTCTGTAAGAGTGGACAAATGTGGATTTTGTGACAAAATGGATTTAGAGCCTAAACTGTTCACCGCAGCTCATATTTTTTAAAATGGCTAATTTATTGTTTTTGCAAATGAGCTCTTTATACAAATAACCAAATTGTTGGTTCTCCTTGGTTAATGAAAGAAAAACCCATAATTGTAACAGAAATAACTTTAATTTGACAAAAGTAATAATAAATAAAAATTCTATGAAAATGAACAAATGAAAAGTCAGACATTGCTTAAATCATGTTGTGTTCACTAACTAGCATCACAGGTGTCTACAAACTTGTAATTACTCAGTGGGCCCATATATACGGCTATAGGTAGTCACTGTGTTCAACATGGACCAGAGAAAGCAAAGGAAAGATTTTTTCGGGACATTAGAAAGAAAATTATAGACAAGCATGTTAAAAGTAAAGGTTATAGTTCAAGAGGGAAATGTGCTTCCCAGTGTCAGAAAGCTTGGTCTCGGTCACAGTTTATGGGTCTTGCAGAATAATGACCCAAAACACATCTAAAAACAACCAAGAGGAAAACACTGGACTATTCTGAAGTGACCTTCTACGAGCCCTGACCTAAATCCTATTAAGCATCTTTGTAAGGAGCTAAAACATGCAGTCTGGCAAAGACACCCTTCAAACCTGAGAAAACTGGAGCAGTTGAGAGGTGCAGAAGTCTCATTGACAGATACAAATTTTTTTTGATTGCAGTGATTGCCTTAAAAGCTTGTGCAACAAAATATTAAATTAATGGTACCAACATTTCTGTCCTGGCCTGTTTCAGATTTTTTTTTTATTCTGTTGAAGCATGATTAAAAAGCAATGTCTGACATTTAATTGTATTTTTATTTATTATTATTTTTGTCAGATTTTGTCAGATTAGTTATTTCTGTTAGCATTGTGGCTTTTTCTTTCATTAACTGAGGGGTGACAGAAATTTTGCCCTCGCGTGTATACAGTACTGTGCATGAGAAATGTTGATTTTGTATGAATTCTGCACTAATGATATTATACAACATAATTTTATAATTTCTACAAGACAAAGGTGCAAAAAAAGATTATATAAACAACATATTATATCATATACAACCGCTTAGTTATGCTGAAAAAAAGTCTCCAGACGAATTGTGGCAGATTCTCAAAGATGCTTCGTAATGCTTACCAGATAATGTATTAAATAATATTGCAGCTTGGGAACAATAAAAAGAACCAAAGACTGACATCATTTAGTTTATCACTGTTTAGTGCACTATATAGTGTTTCATAGCATGTTATTGCATGTCCAGCATGTCTTATTCACAGTATTGTACAGTTACTAGCTTGTAAATGAAAGTGTCTTGGAGATTTTAATAGTTCTTATGGAGACTTGCTTCATTTTGTTGCAGCAAAACAAATACAAACTGCTCTAGTTTCTTTAGTGACATAGGGTATAAATATTTCTAACCTGACAAGTTTATAAAACCCACTCCACAAGAGGTCTCCCATGCTCCAGTATAGGGGCACCTTAAACATGGCAGTTCCCAGAGTACAAAATTGCAAACACACCTCAGTCTACATACTCAGTAGTCTCAGTCTACACACTACGAATCACTGCTTATGCAATTCATCTGTAGCATGTTATGTTCCACATGTTGGGTACAAAGTATCAGATGTGTTCTCTTCCTGCTTCCAAACTTTGATACAGCTTGCTGACTCTCAATGTTTGACCTAGTGTTTTGTTTCCTAGATCATGAAAGCTGCTTAGCCTAGTTTACCCTGATTAATCATAGCCTGACCTGTTTCCCGTTTGATCGGAGTCTGGATTTTGGATGGTGTTTAGATTATATTTAACTGTTTAATAAATCTGCAATTGCTTCCAATCCTTTTCCTCCAACAATGTATATAAACAAACATGACATCTGTATATGTTATGAATAAAACCAATTGGTTTCTACACAGTGTTGAAACAGATATCCACATGCAATGCAGTAAGTATTTAATAAACATACACTAGCTGTATGTGAATGTAATGCTTTGTACGGATATTATCTCACATTTCACTCAGAGGTCTAATGGTTACTCATATATGATCTGCAGTGATTGAATGCGTGTTATGTTAGCTCTTCGGCCAGGCACACATCACCGTGAAAAAAATCTGGGAGAAATATTATTGCTTTCAGAATGTTTTGGGTCATAGATGTGTGTGTATGCGTGTGTGAAAAGTTTTTGTTCAGATGAACTGCATTGAAATTGCTCTGATGAAAATGTCTGATATTTTATATAGGTACTGTGCAAAAGTCTTAAGCACACTATTAATTTTCTTAGGGATTCTTAGGGTATTGCTGTCGCCTCACAGCAAAAGCAATGCCAGGATCAGTCCCACGGGTGGGACAACCCAGAAAATTGGGTGTTCCCGCTGGTTTTCTCTGGGTGCTCTGGTTTCTTCCAGCATTCCAAGTACATGCACGTTAGCTCAATTAGTGTCTCTTAGGTTGTGAATGTGTGTGCGCATGCCCTACAATGAAGTGGCGCCCTGTCTAGGATTGTTCCTGCCCATGCGCCCAAAGTTTCCGGGTAGGGACTGGCTGGCCTGCAGCCCATAGGTAGATTAAGCAAAAGATGAATACGTTTTATAAGAGTTTTTTTATTTATGAAGTCTGAATTAATAAGTGAGTATTGGGAAAAAAAATACGACAGGTTGCCACTCCATTGCAGGAAACATACAGTAACACACACATTCACACACTAAGGGCTACTCAAATGCCATATTTTAAGGTTATACAGAAACACCAATTTACCTAACACATGTCCATTTAGGGGATCAAACCAGGGTCCTACTTTCTGTGAGGCGACAACGCTACCCACTACGTCACCATGGCGCACTCTCAGATATATTTCTTTTAAAGAGCAGCAAAAAAAAACAAAACAGGAGG
>JAOUQT010000016.1:10303836-10314705 GCA_025769995.1 Xyliphius kryptos | reverse complement strand
ACATCCAACCCTGAGGCAGATGGGCTACATTGGGCAAAAATCTCTACCAAGCATCAGCAAAATGTTCCTAATGAAGTGCTCATGAATGTACAACTTCTCTGTTCTTTCCATACAGACTACTAAAAAGAAATCATTACAAAACCTACATAAAAAAAAAACAACCAGACAAATGATTCTAAAAATAAAAAAACCCACCCAAACCCCACTGCTCTGTCTCACTCGAGCGAGCGATTTGGATTCACTTACTCAAATAACCAATCTATCTATCAATTAAATATGCAGGATGTTTGATGAAACTATTAAAATATCCCATAATGATAACTAACTCTTATTCGAGAGAGTTTTAATGTTTTATAGTCCTTCTTTCTTTTGTATTTAAAACACGTGTATAGAGAAGCCCAATAATTTAACGGCACTAATGCTAGTACATTATCGCCCTCTGGCGGTGAACAAACAACCGTCATTGGTGTTCCTTTTCTTTTTATTTGTAGTTTAAACGATCAAATGTGAATATTCTAGCCAGGAGTTATATTAAGTATTTGGGTGTAGCATTAATGGCGGGGGTTTCATGTGTATTACCTACAGCGTACTACAGCTAACACTGACAAATGCTAGTTTGAACATAGAGATGGATAACATAACATGAAAACGATATTTTATTTAAAGAAATCTAGCTAGTCAGAATTGTAACATCCCTGTGCTAGGCTTTATTTAACGTGATTTATTTACAGTGCTTCCTGCTAGCTGCTAAAAAGCCCATTAGGTAACTGGCTAGCAAGAGCATTGTGAGGCGTTTTTAAAAAACAAAATTTAACGTGTCTGCTTTGAAACCTTAATATTTGAGATACGTCAAAGCTATTGCGAGAGAAAAAACGCATATATTTTGGTTAGCGGACGCACTAACTAGCGCAGGTTTTACAGAGAGATGGCAAAGTTATTGGAACGCTCCGTTATGTACATCACATCTAAACTAAAACGGTGAATACACGCCACACGCAGACACGAGAGCACTGGACGGTACACGGCTTCTTGACTGGTTCTTCCAAAGTGGTACTAACCTAGGACTAATGATTTTTATCGTGTAAACAATTAACTACATCACTGCATGCAAAGGTTTTAGTATACAGTCTCAATGTTATATTCCTTTATGCTACTGATATCGAGAGTCTGGTGTCTATTTGTGTTAATCTCTCATGCTTTATAGTGTACTGTGGATCCGTATAATGACTGATTTCGGCCTACTGCATGCAGACAATGCAATGACACGCACATGCACGGTTCACATTCTGTTGTTTCAAGCCTGTGCGAGAGTTCACACAGCGGAAACAACCCAAACAAGATACTGCTAGTTCTTGCAAACAGTATTTTGAGAGATTACTTCATTATAGCATTGAAAGCGTCTCGTATAGCTTGATTCAATGGCGCCAAACCAGACTGAAGTCTGAGGTATTAGTAGGTCGGCTAAGCAGAGCTGACGTGATGCGAGCAATCGTTTATTTTTATCTCGCAAAGAGTTGATTGGTTAGAAAAAAGAGTAACGTACATCATTTCCTTCGTACCCTCAATGTAGAGAAACAATCTCCAGACACTAAACGCCTCAGCGACTGGCTACAGTGGGGTTCAAAGGAAATTCGTCGTTTCTTCTCTTAATTTTTTGTTTTTTACTAAATCAATTGTTTAGCGTTTACGAAATATCATCGGGGGAACGAAATTGTTTTACGCCTTCTATGATTTTGCGACCTTTGGTTGAAGACCCACGGCAGGCATCAGAGTCCAGAGCGTTTTGCTGATTCCCACGTTGTACCAGCAGGAAAACCAGCAAACTCAGCTCAATACATACAGGTCCACAGTCTGGCTCCCTGTATTACATCAAGTGTTTTTCCAGAGACAATTGCGCAATTTTGCCCACTATAGGGTTTTAGCAGCAAACAGACAGACAGATTCATGGACAGACAGCTGCCCCCTCATGCAAAAAACAATCTGCTATCTATGTGTTAAATCTGACATATAAAAATAATCTGAAAAACACTACAGGAAGGAAAAACAGAAAATCTCTTCTCTGGTAAATCTCCTTTTAAAAAAACTAAACAAACCCACAGTACCACGAAAGCCTGAGATGCAGGAGCCAAAGGAGGAGTGATTTGGTGAAACGAAATGAGGCGTGTAGTGTTTTCGGGCTGCTACAAAAGATAAATATATCCATAGATCTCTATATATCGTATACTGTGAGGTGCTTTATACTGATAGCTCCGAAACGGGGGTTCAATTCCAGCGGAAGTGGATCTGGCGCGGGCGTTCTGCTCCTTCTTTGACCAGCGGTTTGTGGAATTCGCGGCCGGCCCGCGAGTGGATGTTTGCCCAGCAGAATTCGCAATAGTACTGCAGGCAGGTGACGTTGGCGCAGAAGAAGGGCGCAAACTTGCCCCCGCAGCGAGCCCCCTGGCACTCATCACACAGCTGATCGTCCAAAACGTAGGGCTTCACCTCCACCTGTGGGAGACGCATTTTTGAGAAAAATGTCGTGACCGTATATTTAAATAGTGAGTCAAGGTTGGAGGGGTGTCACTGTACCCGTTTGTCAATGTCTCCATGCTGTAGCTGGACAAATCGAGCGCTAATGGCAGCGATGTAGCTCTGCTGATTGGAGAAGGCCACTCTGCCAGCACCTTTAGGATACTTCAGCTCGGGGTCAGTGTCAATCCCCGCGTAGCACACGCCGCCGTACAGACGGTCCATGATCATGGCCAACTCGACTGAAGAGCAAAAAAGCATTTTGATCTTAAAGATTATGGAATATTTTAATAAAAATGATAAGAACGTTAAGTCTGTCTGTATTATGTATTGTTTTTTGGCCACAATACGATTTATCTCACGGGTTGAACGAGCCAAATACTTCTGTTTGTTTCTCCAAGAACATATTAGGTAATCATTGGGCCAAATTCAGCTTTTTTGGTACTGGGGAAGATCCCTATGTGACACTGAAGGGGTCTTTTTCTCTCGATGGGTAGAGTGGATGGGATGACTGAGGCTGCTTGGCATGTGTCATCTCTATAGTGATTGGCGCACGGGTAGAGTGGATGGGATGGGATGGCGTGAAGCGCTTGGCGCGTGTTATATTTATAGTGTTTAGCGCGTGGGTAGAATAAATGGGATGGAGCGGACGGGGCGCTTGGCGTGTCTCATCTCTATAGCGATTGGCAAATAAGTAGAGTGGATGGGATGTCCGGGATGCTTGGCGTGGGTCATATTTATAGCAATTAGCGCGCAGGTAGAATAAATGGGATGTCGGGGATGCTTGGCGTGTGTCATCTCTATAGCTATTGGCGCACAGTTAGAGTGGCTGGGATGGCGTAGGGCGCTTGGCGCATGTCATATTTATAGCGATTAGCGCGCAGGTAGAATAAATGGGATGGAGCGAGGGGCTTGGCATGTGTCATCTCTATAGCTATTGGCGCACGGGTAGAGTGGATGGGATGACCGGTTGGTGCTTGGCGGGTGTCATCTCTATAGCAAATGGCGCACGGGTAGAGTGAATGGGATGGGTTTGCGTGGGGCGCTTGGCGTGTGTCATATTTATAGTGTTTAGCGCGTAGGTAGAATAAATGGGATGGAGCGGGACGGGGCGCTTGGCGTGTCTCATCTCTATAGCGATTGGCAAATAAGTAGAGTGGGTGGGATGTCCGGGATGCTTCGCGTGTGTCATCTCTATAGCAATTGGCGCACAGGTAGAGTGGCTGGGATTGCGTGGGGCTTTTGGCGCGTGTCATATTTATAGCGATTAGCGGGCAGGTAGAATAAATGGGATGGAGCGCACAGGTAGAGTGGATGGGATGACCGGGGCTGCTTGGCGTGTGTCATCTCAATAGCTATTGGCACACGGGTAGAGTGGATGGGATGACCGGGGGTGCTTGGCGTGTGTCATCTCTATAGCTAGTTAGTTTTTATTTAGGAACATGAAGGGAATGAAGGACCCAAATTTCAGATCTGTAGGTACTCAGGAGGACCCTGACGAGACCCTGGTGGGGTCTTGAGTTCGATGGCGATATTAAACGAACCATCAAATGCAGGAAGGAGAGAAGAACTTCCCAAAACATGAAAGGGAATAACGATGCCAAGTTTCACACATTAAACCTTGTGCCTCGAACCTTCAGAATCCAAACCACGTTCATCAATGTTGAGATTATAGTTAACGAATTTCTGTTTGAAAATCTGGATCGTCACGAAAATAAAAAGTCAAAGCCAGTACCTGCTCTCAAAGGACGAGGCACTCCACCTACAAAGATGGTCTTGCGAGGGTCCAGTGGCTGGGATCCATCCATCACGAAGTCGCTGTCACTCAGATTCCATGGGCGGATCTGAACCTGACGAGCGCAACACAGAGATATAATTAAACCATCGATAAAACATACATTTACGTTTCACTTACACTAAGTTTAAAGTACTTCACACATAATGTGGGTTTATTACAGTATATAACTGGCACACTCACTGGCTTGTCTTTAATCGTGGGACTAGACACACACAGGTAGAGCTTGCCATCTTCTTCCAAACAGGCTTCAATCAGAGCCTGCACTGAGCTTTCCTCTTGGAAGAGCAGGAAGGCATAACCTTAAATACAGAAGTTTAAATGTGATTAAACAGTGATTATCTATAATATAAGGCACTTGGCGTGTGTCATCTCTATAGCGATTAGCGAACAGGTAGATTGGATGGGATGACCGAGGGTGCTTGGCGTGTGTCATCTCTATAGAAATTGGCACATGGGTAGAGTGGTTGGGATGACCAAGGGTGCTTGGCGTGTGTCATCTCTATAGCTATTGGCGTGTGTGTAGAGTGGATGGGATATCGCAAGGCGCTTGACATGTGTGTCATCTTTATAACGATTAGCACATTGGTGGAGAGGATGGGATGGCATGGGGCGCTTGCCGTGTGTCATCTCTATAGCTATTGGCACGCGGGTAGAGTGGATGGGATGGCGTGGGGCGCTCGCCATGTGTGTCATCTCTAGAACGATTAGCACATGGGTGGAGAGGATATGATGGCATGGGGCGCTTGCCATGTGTCATCTCTATAGCAATTGACGCTTGGGTAGAGTGGATGGGATGGCGCGAAGCGCTCGCTATGTGTGTCATCTCTATAGTGATTGACGAGTGGGTGGAGTGGATGGGATGGCGTGGGAAGCTCGCCATGTGTGTCATCTCTATAACGATTAGCACATGGGTGGAGAGGATGGTATGGCATGGGGCGCTTGCTGTGTGTCATCTCTATAGCTATTGGCACGCGGGTAGAGTGGATGGGATGGCGTGGAGCGCTTGCCGTGTGTGTCATCTCTATAGTGATTGACGCGTGGGTGGATTGGATGGGATGGTGTGGGAAGCTCGCCATGTGTGTCATCTCCATAACGATTAGCACATGGGTGGAGAGGATGGGATGGCGTGGGGCGCTTGCCGTGTGTGTCATCTCTATAGCGATTGCCGAGTGGGTAGAGTGAAATACGGTTTTGAAATATTGATAATCTTGGAAGAACGTGCAAACTATGGAACTTCAAGGAATTCCATGGAATCCCACAGAACTCCACAGAACACAGCGCTACGTCATGCTATTTTATTCCTTGTTCTGATTTTTTTTCTTTACTACTAATTAGCGGCGTGACCTCTTTTCGCCTATGAAAAGAGAGACAAAATATATCTCATATTTTATATTAACCTGTTACTCAGCGATTAGCGTTAGTGTTTGTAACCATTTTATAAACACAATGAAGCACTTGAGGTTGTGCATTATTGTGAATAAATCACGGGAAAAAGGTCTAACGGTGGTCCACTTTTGCGTGATTTTTTCACAATAACACACGCCCTCTATTACCGTATTGCATTATTATTCCTTTTAATTGAAAAGAAATACAAAAAAGATTTGTTTCCATGCTGATTATTTGTGGTTTGCATGTTCTCCCCATGTCTGAGGGGGGCTCATCAAAATCGGGTAAATAAGAAATACTAGATTGCTCCGGAAATTTTGGTTCTTGGGAAGAAAAATACGTAGCATTCACCCAGAAGACTGTGTGTTATACTTATACTTCTGCACTTCGTTTATTTCCTCTTACCTTTTGGAGGAAAGTAGGATTTGCTCTCTGCCTTGTGTGGCCAGTCGACCACCAGGTGACCGAAGCGACGGAAGCTGGATGTGATTTCATCTAAATATGTAAAGTTAAAGAAAATAAATCATTCCATAGAAGAAGGTCACAGGAACAACCTCAAGGATCTCACATTATTAAACAAGACACAAACAGCTCCCTTACCCTCATCGATGTCGGGTGGCAGGCCGCCCACAAAGACTTTGCGTGAGAACCTCTCTATGCGCTCGCCGTTCTGATGCGGGTAGCCAGAATGACCCAGGACCCCCTGGTTGTTGTGTCCATCATCCAGCAGACTGTCGTCAATGGGGAAGAGGGAGGAGCGTCCTGTGGAATCGATGACACATGAATGTGTTTGTTCACCAGAATATACACAGGTTACAGCACGAGCAACATAAAAGGCCAGCTGGGATCATTTCTCACGGTTCAGACACCCAACGTCCTGCTGACATAAGATTCAAACAAGGACGAGGCACGGAAATCACACTATTGCATTAAGACTGGGGAGAAAAGAGCGTTTACCTCGTCGTCTCCCAAAACTCCTCGCTGCATGTAAACAAAGAGTTAAAAGAGCTGTGACAGGTGTGAAGGCTTTCATACAGTCTACTGCATTATACACAAATACACAAAAGAATTACTGCAAAAAAACACTTCTGTACTGGTTTACTGGAAATATTTAAATCACCTCGTTTACTAAGTTGGAAATCTCGATCGCGCCCCTCAGTCCCTTTGGTTGAAGGACATAATGCACTTCCTGGGCCTTGAGAACATACAGTTTAGTCAGATTTTTTTCAGAGGTACTGGTTTATTGCTTTTTTTTCCCGATTCCCTGCCCCAGTTCCCAGTCGATAGCTCTAAAAGCCCTCCCTAAATATTGGCACCCCTTGTTAAAATGTCTTACATGCCTCAAAATATATATATTTCTTTTATTGCAGAAGCATAATCTCACTTCGAACATAATCAGAAAAATGCAACCTTCAACTTCAAAGTGGGAAAAAAAAAAGAAAAATCCTGACTAAGAAATAATTATTTCCCATAAAATGACCCGTTCCACAATTATTGCCACCCTTTTAACAATGTCTTGGAAATAAATGTATTTAAACCATTTATGTCATTTCTACTGTAGTTTACAAAGTGGATCAAAGTATCTAGGAACCTTTAATTAGTAATTCATCACTTCCTGTTTCCCTGGGGTATAAAGATGGCGTTACACAGAGGCCTATTTCTCTCACTCACACTTAAAAAACAGACAAGAGAACACACTATTCACTATTCACACACTACAGATGTGTGTGGACCTTCATAAATCAGGCAGTGGCTACAGGAAAACAGCCCCTCATCTGCAGATGGCCTTATCTACAGTCAGAGCCATCATCAGAAAGTTCCAAACATCTGGAACTGTGACAAACAAGCCTGGAAGAGTATGTGTATCTTGCCACCATGCACAGTGAGATGAACGGTAGGAGAAGTAAAAAGTTCTCCAAAGCTCACTGTAGGAGAATTGAAGCAAATGGAAGCATCTTGAGGTTACAAGTTCTTCCAAGCAACCAGCGCTATCTCCATGCCAACAAGCTGTTTGGGAGGCGTGCACGGTGAAAGCCCTTTCTGAGTGGGTCTGGTGGAACACCAAGGATGAGTACGCAGAAAACCCCCTCATGCCCACAGTTAAGTATGGGGGAGGATTGGTGATGCTCTGGGTCTGTTTCTTCTTTAAAGGCCCTAGGAATGTTTTAAGGATACATGGGATCATAAAATCTTTGAAATATCAGGACATTTTGAATCAGAATCTGGTGGCCTTGGCCCAAAAGCTGAAGATGGGTCATCACTGGGTCCATCAGCAAGAAAAAAAGATCTACTGGTTCAATTCTCCTATGCACTCTCCTCTTTAGTGCAACCCACAGGTTTTCGATTGAGTTGAGGTCTGGGGGCTGAGGAGCTTCATTTTGTGCCTTGTTCATTTAGATACATTTGGTTATTAAGCCGACGCTTTTATCCAAAGCGACTTCCAAATATTCCAACTTGACTGGGGTCAGAACGCAGGGTTGATACAGCAGCCATGGAGCCATGACGATTAAGGGTCTTGCTCAAGGACCCACAATGGTCCTTCCAGTAGATCTGAAATTTGAACCATTTGAACACAAAGCCATCAGATTGGTAGCCCAACACCCTAACCACTGAGCTACCACACCCCTACACCCCTGCTGCCAGAATCCTTTTATTATTATACGTCATCATTGAACCAAATGAAAACACACCATGAACTACTCGGTAAATATTGATGGGAACTCAGGAAAACCTTGTAGGACTTAAAGCCAAAAGGAACAACAAATCTGTATATTATATTAAGTAGATTAGTGGGGGGTGTAATATCGCCAGGTTCGGTTGCCCCCCCCCCCCTTTCCCAAGTAGCCATAATTGTATTAGCTGTGGGTTTTTAATTAAAAAATAAATAAATACCGGATTATCCACCACGGAGCGACGGACGACGGGTTAATCCGACATATTTTTCCCTTTGTTTCCCACTGTGCACTTCATGACGTGTCATGTGACTCCTGACATGCACTGCAGCCCATCACATGACCAGGACTGAAAGCTTCTAAACGTTCATGTGACCCGCGCCGCTCTTGTGTCCATGCAAGTGAAGCCGCTCCGGATCCCTGACTGTGGAGAGCAGTGGAAGGGATGACTGTCTGCTTTGTTTCAAATGGGCTTAAGTGCAATAAAGCAGACGTGACCACAGGCATGTCTTTCCTTTTTTTTTTTTTGCTGGCCATCGTGCACCTTCAGCTGGATTACAGTCACATGCAGCATCTCATTATAAAGAAGCGAAAAAACGCAGTCGCCATAACGTCGGCACGCTGAGCAGATGTTCTGCTTTGGGCTCTCAAGATGCTATAAATGGAGAACCACTGGGCACCCAAGCACTTCAGCTCAGCAGCTTTGGGGGAAGCCGATTGGACGGGAAACAAGTCGTATGAAAATACAGAAGTGCTCTGGATTTTCAGGCATTTCCATTCGGGTTAGTCATAACTCTGCAAACTTGGTGCTGCCTAAAATGGTAAAGCCACACAATAGTACCAGTCAACGTGTGGACACGCCCCCTTCTTGTTCCATTGCAACATTAACACTTCATTTAAATTTAGTTATATATTTAAAGCGACTTACAGGCATGCCAACTTGGTTGGGATCAGAACACATTGGTAACTACAGTGGGCCTGGGATTTGAACCCACAACCTACTGATTGATAATCTAACGCCCTAATCACTGAGCTCCCACTTATCCCTATACTCTGATTGGGTTATAGCTGCTTTTTTCTCTTATTTTCATTCATTATTCCTTTATGAGGGTCGCAGGGGGGTTCCCCATGCCCATCCAGAGGAGAACATTTCGGGCGCTGGGCAGATACACCCAGAACAGGGCGCCAATCCATCACTGGGTACACACTCACTCACACATCCACACACTATACAGGGCAATTTAGAGCATTAAATTTTACCTTCATGTATTTGGGATGTGGGAGGAAACCGAAGAACCCGGAGGAAACCCACGCAAAGACGGGGAGAACATGCAAACTCCAACCAGATTGGGATTCAAACCAGGAATCCCCAGCACTGAGAGGCGAACGTGCTAACCACTAAGCCACCATGTGCCGCCCTAGATCACTTTATAAAAAACTAAAAGCTACACGCTGCACCACCTTCATGTCCAATGTGTGCTCGCTCTCGGACGATAAAACAGACGCAAATACAAACGCAACGTGATTTTACCTTCAATCTGTTCAGCTGATCTTGCAGCATGACTTTGATTTTAAGGAGAGTCTCCTCTTCTTTTTTAAGCTCCTGCAGTCGACTCAGCATGTTGGACGAGTACGTTTACAGCATTCCTGCAGGTCAAATCAAGCACAACGTGGGTGTTAATCTTTAAATCACTTCACTTACTGTGTGTGTATGTGTGTGTCACTGCACGGATGTGTTCAATGGGGAGGACAGATAGTTTAGAAGAGAATATCCTAAGAATGGCCTAAGCTTTGTATTTGGGTGCTTGAGTAAAACTGTATACAAACACAGAACCACCCAAAAGTTTGAACACGCCTTCTTTTTGCTCCACTTACTGTCCATGTTATCAGTTTCACCCACAGTAAAGATGGACTTTGTAGTTCTACAATTCCAGAATGCAGTCCATCTGTTTGTGGACTACAGTACTGTGTTAGTCCCCTTTATTCTGTTCCAATGAGTACAACCACTTACTTTCTATTCTTTAGTTACTGCTAACTCTTAGCACTTTTTGGATTTAAAAAGCAGTGTGTTATCATTTTTATAGACAATTTAACAAACTGCGCACCTTAAGGACACTTAAGTTGTGAGTGTTTCCCAAAAAACATACTCTCCACACCCACAGGGTTTTAAGGATCTTTATTAACGGATGATGGATTAACCTCGGGTTCCACCAAAGCGTAAGTTACTTTGGATAAAACAAGCTATTAGTCGGCATTAAAAAACCCCAAAATATAATTATTGCTATATGTTAATCTTTGGGTGGCACGCTGGCTTCTCCTCGTGTCCGCATGGGTTTCTCTCGTGGGGGTTCCCTCCCACAGTCCAAAAACATAGATGCAAGGTAAATGGACTGCTCTAAATTGCCCCATATAGTCTGTGTGTCTCTGGCTGTGTGAGTGAGTGTGTGCCCAGCGATAGATTGGCACCCTGTCCTGGGTGTGTATGCCCAGCGCCTGAGACAT
>JAOUQT010000016.1:10260190-10273481 GCA_025769995.1 Xyliphius kryptos | reverse complement strand
TACTGGCTGCAAAAGAAGGCTCTACACCATACTAATAAATTATTGTGGTCTAAAACCAGGTGTTTCAGTTTCATTGTTTAACCCCTGCATATTCAAGGTAATGTGATTAAATTCTTTGTTTGAAAAATCACATATCTTAATGTCTATTTTTAGACTGATGCAATTGTTCTTTTATAAATGAGTAAGAAATAATTGATAGTATACTTATGTTAAATGTTTGGTTTAATTTAGCATATAAGCATATTTTATTTTCATTCTGAAAGTCATTAGTTTGGTTTCAATATGCAGCTTTTCTATCTGTGGCATTTCTATTAATTCATCATTGTTTGATTGTTTGATGATAGTTTTATGCCTGTGGGGTTGCTCTGGGTCCATTCAGTCGCCTCACACCAAGAAGGACCTGAGTTCGATCCCTGAGTGGGGCAGAGTTGCCGGGTGGGAACTGGTTGGCCCGTAAACTCTTGTGTATTAAGCAGAAAAAAATGAATGAATGAATGAATGAATGAATTAATAATATAATATAGAGAAATCTGGGAATGCGCACCACACACTTGTGTTTTTGTTACTATGTCTATTTTTTTAAATAATCTGTAAATAACTGTACTTCTAGTTTTAAATTAAGGAAATTATATGTTGTCATATTTATGCAATGTTATAACTAGTATCAAACAGATTCTAGTGGGAATATATCTTTGATAGAATGCCAATCCATCACAGCACACTATTCACACAATGCCTCACGCCTTGAGGCAAATTATCATTGCCGATACACCTTCACCTACCCAAAGCATCATTTGCCAACTGAATGCATGCTTTCAATTATTCATACTTTTCATTAATATATAAACTATACCTGATTATCCTAGTCATGGTCAAAAGAAAGCGGGAACCTTGCATAATGCACAGGACACAAGGCAGGTTCAGGCCTATACAAGGTGTCACTCTATCAGAGGGTTCACAAACACACACTAAATGTAATTTATGGATGCCAATTAGCATAACACATGTCTTCGGACTGTGGGTGGAACCCAGAGCACCCAGAAGAAACCTATGCATACATGGGGAGAACATACAAAATCCTCACAGAAAGCACGCAGGTACTGGTCCTTCTAGTTGTAAGGCAGCAGTGCTATGCGTTTTAATGTTTATTCATATAAAATGTGTCCCAGCTTTTTTAAGCTTTCCTTCAAACATAACCCCTTTCATTCATGTCCATTCACCTCTTTTGTGATATGTATTCCACAAACTGGTGCTTGAATGTTTGTTAGGGTTCACATAGTAAAACCTGCAATGCGGCTTGAGAAGGGCAATGGGGGTGAAGGTCAAAGTTCATGCATTGTCTCCATTGTGCCCATAAGCCAAAATGGCCAGGAAGAGGAAACCATAAACATTGTGCAGGCTGTTTACAGAAGGACAGAGTGCTGTGGCGACTGGGTTGAAGAAGTTAATGATTAGACAGTTCGAACTGTTAACCTGAACGATGATCATCCTGTCGTTTATGTCCAGCAGTCTTCAGAAATGTAAGTATACAAAAGTGGAATCTGTTCAGAGAGAAAAGGAGACACAGATGGCAGAGTGTATGTGCCCGAATGTTTGTGATGCTTAATACTACCTCCAGATCCTTTCTGCCTCTGTTATCACTTAAGTGGTGTGAGAAGCTTCTTTCACATTCCACTACACTAAGATAAGATATCAGTTATTCACTCTCAGGTTCAGCGTGCTCCAATAAGTCTACCCAAACCTCAAAATAACATCAACACACATCAGGGCTGATCCACAACCTTTTGGCTCCTTCTGAAGCTGCAACTCATCTCTTGTGGGAAGTCGTGGAAACTGAGAGTCAGGCACAGGTGCAGGATCGGTGCAATTGTTTCTGAAGAAGCTCCACAAATCAGTAACATTCATTCAAACAGAAAGTATTTGCACAAATTTCTCAAGTGATGCAAATGTTATTTTTGTAAATGATGCATATATACAAAACAAACCATACATAAATACCAAGTTACTAATCCCATTAATACATACTGTATGTTGAGTTAAGACTGTATACTAATATCACACATTGCATATTTACTGTATATATCAGTCAATAAAGCATTTAACTGCATGTTGTACTGTGCATGACTATGTATGGGACAAATAAAATGCTTGATTTAATTTTAAATTCATACAGCAATAAAGCTATAGTATACAACAGTTGAATTTGACCGACATACAGCTTAATATTTGATACTACCTTATTTGGAGGCTGGAAACTCAAACGATTGCAGAGATCTTTCTAGTTTATTTGTTTTTTTGAGGCAAATCTTGCATCAAGAAATGTTTACCATTGACAAAAACGTCACTTATATATAATGTACATCTAAAAAAATTATTTAATTTAGTTATTTAATTTCACATGTTCAAAATATACACTATACTAAAATATATTTAAACATCTTTGTCTAATTTATTGCCTTTTCGGGCCGTATCTGCATGGGTTTCCTCTGGGTACTCCAGTTTCTTCTCACATTCCATAGACACACATAACAGTTGAATTGGAGATACATGTAGCCTGGTGTGTGTCATGAATATAACCCTGTGTTTATAAATAATTTCCTTGTGTAAACTATAAATGATTTCCTTGTGGGTTCGTTGGAAAACTGTCATCATGATGTTCCTATTGAAATCACAGATTATAATTCATTTGGGTCCTGAGAATCCGCATCACTAGATGGTGCTCTTGCACCTGATCCGTACTCAATCAAGACCTGACATAGGATAAGTTAAAAATGATGAAAAGTTTCAGTAATAAGACACACACACTCCGAAGGAAGTAGCAAATAATGAATAAATCAACTCATAAGATTGTAAATGCCTCTGGTTACATGTGAGGCTGCCGTAAACACTTTACTCTGTATTCGAGTATCATAAACAGCCTTTATGAGTCCTGAAGAACTCATGGCCTCCGCAAGTCATAAATACACACATAATTACCTTCCGTCAGGGGCAGTATTTGGTCTGGTGGTTCTTATCTTTGATAAATATTTACTCTCCCTGGGTTACAACAGGGATACATACAAAAGAGTGAAACTGAGGGGGGGTTTAGCACCTTTGTGTTTGCTTGGAATATCAGTGTGAGAAAGAACATTAGCGTTGAAGACTTTTTATAAGCCATTGAAGTGTTTATATTATAATTATTTTTGTGATGTTTTG
The DNA here is from genome assembly GCA_025769995.1 of Xyliphius kryptos. Lineage (NCBI taxonomy): Eukaryota > Metazoa > Chordata > Actinopteri > Siluriformes > Aspredinidae > Xyliphius > Xyliphius kryptos. The sequence continues at coordinate 10,270,286 of JAOUQT010000016.1, read as the reverse complement.
TTGGTTTTGGCTTTTGTATTGTTTTTGTTATTGTTGATGTTGATTGTTATCTTCTGCTCTGATGTTGCCAGGGGACATTGATACAGATGTGTTTAATATGTTAAAATTATCTTGTATATTTGCTAGGATAAAATGATTTACTATATTTATTCATTGATATATTGCTATATAATCTTTATTATGAAGCAAAATTTAAAATATTTTGGCTCGGAGTTAAAATTTCTTAGCATAATTAATTATGTAATTGGACAACATTAAAGTACAAGATGAAAACTACACATTGTTGTGTAGGCTACACCTGACAAGGTCATTCTGAGGAAAACAAGGCGCAAACAGAATTCCGACCATAAAACGAATGAAAAAGACAGACAAAAGAGAGGCAGACAAAGAGCAAGTAAAGAAGACGTGGGAATTTTCTCTTTCTCTCTCTTTCCTTGCCCCTAATTGATTTTCTCATTCAACACACAGAAGCCCTGTCAGTGGCTTCATTCCAAAAAGCTCCTTACTCCCTACATCAGTGCTCTAGTTAGGAGAGGTTATAAAATGACTGTTGGGCCCTATCTGATCAATATGAAGCCATTTGGGATTTACAGTGTATCTCGTGAGCCCTGTGTTACCTGCAGCTTGAGGGGGAAAACTGCTTAACTATTCATTTACAGTAAACAGTTTCGATGGGGATCCCCAGTCATACACAGTCAACACAGCACCCTATAATAAGGCAAAGTGTACAGCTGGAAGGCTGACTAATGTAGATTATGGGTTCTTTAGACTGCAGCTCAACATGGCATTTCAAGTTCAAGCACACAACACAAGGTAGAACTGCTTTCTTCAAAAACAGAATATTCCTGGACTTGTAAAAGCTCCTCGCATATTCTACAAGTAAGAATCTTAGAAAAAAAGAACTATGACTGAACACAAATGATTCCAAATTAACCTTATTTTACACTGTTTTCACAGCTGGCATTCAAGTAGCCTTCAAAAAAACAAATCGTGATTTACACACAGAATACCAGAATGCACATAATGCCAAGAATTACTTATTAATAATGTTCTGAATACTGATTATTGAATATTGGACTTTTCTTGTTGTCGGCATGATTTGCATTACTTTGCAAGATATTAAAGGAAATGGTGGGAAATTAACCATGGAAAGTATTCTTGGAAACTTGCAGCAGGAAATATATCGGATATTAGGAGACATGCAACCATAGACAGTCAGAAAAAAGGTACTAAAATGTCATTTCCTTTTCTGCTGGATTAGTACTTCAAGCATACATCATTAGTACATGCAGTATTTAAATATAGAAAGGTTCATGCTGTTCATTTTTTTACACAAATTGTGCACTATAGCTTTCAGTGTTTATTAGGTATAAACATACAGCTTCATACACAAAATTAAAAGCGACAACAATAGTTACTAGTAACAAGGATAGGTAGTGCAATTTTCTTCTTAGAGATGACCTCAAATTTATAGTCATTAAGTTTAATTATATGGATTAAACTTTATTAATAAAGATGTTGTTTTGATGTAAATGAAAGTTCAGCTCTATTGCAAATAAATGTATTAATTATAAACCATTTTATAATTGATGCAGTACATGTTATGTTTATATGGAAATGGAATGTAGGTTGGTTTGTTTATTGGATATATAGGATGGGCCATTTATATGGATACACACACATATGTGTGTATCAATATAAATGGCCCACCCTGTACAAACACTGGCCACCTGTTCAACTGCTTTTTTAAGACAAATATCTAAGACAATCACATGGTCACAACTCAATGCATGGTCAAGACAAATTGCTGAAGTGCAAACTGAGCATCAGAATCGGGAAGAAAAGGTGATTTAAGTGACTTGTGTAACGTGTGATGGCTATTGGTGCCATAGTATTTTAGAAACTGCTGATCTACTGGGATTTTCACACAAAACTTTAGGATTTACAGAGAATCGTCTGAGAAAAAGAAAATATTCAATGAGGAGCATTGTGTGGACAAAAATACCTTTCTGATGTGAGTGGTCACTGTATGGGCAGACTAGTTTGAGATGATAAAAAGGCAACAATAACACAAATAACCACTAGTTACACCCAAGGAATGCAGAATACCATCTTTGCTGAAAGTATACCACGAAGAATTTAGGTAGTTCTAAAGGTTTTTTTTTAGCAAGGTGTGCCTAATAAAGTGGCCGGTGAATATATTTCAGTTAACGATGTGTGCGTGCGTGCGTGTGTGTGTGTGCGCGCGCGAAGTGGGCAGGCTCATGGGAGTCGCTTTTGCGAGCGCGCGGCACTACAGCTCGTCATCTATCTACTCTTGCTCCCTTCAGTTCAGTTTAGTCAGAGTCTGAGTAGCAGAGGTGAGACACGCAGAGCCAGGGGGGTTAAAAGTCCCAGGAAAATCCCTCCGTCGCTCAGTTCGGAGTTTGGAGCGAACACAAACACCATCAGCATCAAACCGCATCGCATCACGCAAGTCCATCCAGTTTAAAAAAAAAAGAGAGAGTGAAGGAATCTATTGCACAAAAGCCTAAAGGACACACGTACTGTTAGCACACGTTTTTGTTACGTCCAGTTGTACACGGGCATCTTCGGTTTGTGCCTGAGTTTACTTTTTAAAAATTAGTTTGAACTGTAATGCGTCCGAGTTGAAGATCTGCGCTTCTGGAGGGGATAAAAGTAACAGATTGTTATCCGGGAAGCAACACTCATCTCGGCCAAATAAAGAAGAACGAGGTAAAGACGTTTACAATATTTAATTGCATTGAACCATTTTATTACTTTTATTACTTTTGTATTTTACGTCAATACATACAGGAGTTGCCCATGTGCAAAAAAAATAAACTTAATTTAAATTTATAGTGGCTCTTTAAGTAAATATTGGGTTTATTTAGGTTTTTTTGGGGAATATCTTACCTACTACCTATTGCAATATTAAAAATAAGCCTGAATGCGCTTGTACAGCGTCTGCATCTCAGACATGACGAAGAACTTTCCTTAAGGGAAATTTAATGAGCTTTTTATAGCTATATATGATGCGGTACCTGATGTTGCATTTCCGTTCGAGGCGTAGCTCGAAATCTCGTAAAAAATACAATTTTATTAGCAAAACTTTGCGCATGTCGAGGAAGGGGAGAAAATAGCTCGGGACTCTCCGAACACTAAACTGCTCCCTTTGAAACTCGTGCCAGAGTGCGAGGGAACTGGGGTTTTTTTTCGGTTGCGGTTTTTACAACCCCTGGAAGTTAAAGGCGTTTCTACAAGCGCGCTTCAATCAAGCCCGAGCTCGCACGCGCTTTTAATTTAGCGCCGTGCACCGGGCTGCGGTTTCAGGGAGGAGGGTGAGCATAAAGAAAAGAAGATGAAGAAAAAGAACAACACCTTTCAAACACAGGTGAAACTGACCGCACGCGGAAACCAGGCAGACAGGCGGGAAGCGCGCGCCCGCTCTGCACTGTGCGCGAGGTTGTACCCGTGTCTTACGCGCTCTCTTAGCAGATCTAACAGGATTGTTATCCCTTCAATTTATCCTCATGTTTTTCCCTAAAACGTTGAGTTTCAAGCATTTTTTATTTTATTTATGAGACATAAAGAACGATTAAAATCTTCCAGAGTCTCCTCGTATTTCTAGTCCATATTTTTGCTTTTCTATTTATTAAACTAATGTATTGTGTGTATATACGAGAAGTTTCCCCATTCGTGGTAAAATGTTGCTTTATCTATTGTGTTTTTGAAAGATTAACCCCGTTCCCAATGGAAAATAAAATCTAATTTGATTCGTTATTCCGATTAAAACGAATATTTTTAAATTGTATAGTCTACAACCAGAAAGAAACTCACTGCGATATAGGGTTATATTAAGTCACTGTGGTGGTAACTATAATGATAAGTCAGAGACAACTGACCCATTCAAGGAATAGTATGGAACAAACCTACAAACATCACTTAAAACGTTAATATACGTTTTTTTTACAAGCAAGTTGAATTTTATTAAATCTATAAATACTTCATTTATCGTATCTAGTCGTTGTAACAATATTTTTGTACATCCACAACACCAGAGGAAGAAAAGTTGAAGTATGTCTTGCAGGAATATTTGAATTGTGGTCTTGGTTTATTGTTTTATTTAAAACTGTTGAATTGGCGTTTGTAAGTTTGTTTGTTATTTGTTTCTAGGTGAAATAATAAATGATCTATTTGAATGATTTATTCCAGCTGCCGGACCTGATCTGATAAATGTGCTATTTTTGGTTCTTAAAGAAAAGTATAGGGTTTGAATAAGTGTATTTAACATTGAGGCCAAGTCATTGTTCCCGTATTCTTTTTTTCTGTCTCTCTCTTCCTCTCTCTTCCATGCTCTTTCTTAAAGAAAACTGGAACAAATGTGTGAAAATGGGCAAGGCCTGTGTCACATAGCATATCTAAATCCTCCATTTGCATATGAAAACTTCTTTGCAGAAAGAATCCCGCCACTGTTGCATTAGCCGTGTGTGTGTCCAGCAAGTGTGACAGGACGCCGTCGGTATGCAGTAACTGTTTGGGTCGCTGTTCGGGTCATGCTACTCCACAGGTCTCTGTGTCATGCTCTATAGGTGCAGAATCAGGGATTTTCCACTTGCTTCTTTTCTCTTTTTTACCCCCTTATTTCCATACCTGTTCAGCCCATAATATATTCCCTCCGGAATGCTCTTTCCCAGCAGGTTCCATACAAATAGCTCAACTTTCGGTTCTCACACACTGCTTATACACACTCTGAACAGAGCCTCTGTGCACCTGGGTGGAAATGTGGAAAAGGCGGCCACGGACCAGATTCTCACTGTGTTGATTCTCACCAGATTCTTGTCACCTCCGTTGCAATGTGGTGATGTGCAGCAGAATATAACCTGTGGCAGAAGTAACTTAGACCCAATTTAGAGCAGGGAAATGCTGACATGTGCAGAACGGAAACCTGGCAGGATTTTGAGAACAGTAAAAAGCTAGAGTCACACTTTAAAATAAAAGAATTATTGATTTTCTTTTTTTAGTTTTGCTGATAGAGATATATGATATATTTAATAACTCATTTTAAAACGTTGTTTTGTTTGTGATATCTGTTGATCTCTTCCCCATGGTGACTAGCAGCATCTCCTGGTTAATAACTTTGTCACTAAAATATAATCTGAAACACTGAGACACAGTTGTTCACATGTATTATCTCACCTCTTTCAGTCTGACTTTCTTGGAATTAGATTATAGTAATCATTCCGTTCATAATATTAAGCACATTGTGAGAAACGTTGTGTGACAATAAGGACACGGTTTGTATTACAGCAGACCAGCATAGTGCCTGCGATCAAATAACTCTGCAACTGATACTCAGCGTGAGGATGTCAGTGTTGTATCAGTATCAGCTGATGCTTGTAGAGCTGATATTGGAATCATTAAAAATGAAAACATGGGGCTGATGCAGCCCTAATAGTAGCGCTGTGATTACTGAGGCACTAATGAGACCTATGTTAAACATTGTTTTTTATTCCACCTTATATTGTATAAGCAGATGGTTTTTTTTAAAAAAGCCCTGAAAGGTACTGCAGTTATATTTCGAAGCACACTTCATCATCTCCAAGTAAAAGATTCATATTAAAGCTGCAAATCCCGTTGCCTGAGATTGTATGACACAGCTTTTTTTTCTGCTGGTACAGAAAATCCATAAATCTTCTACTGGATAAAACTTCACTCAAGACACATACATGAGAACGACTATAAATATCTGTGGTTTGCAGTACAGTGTCTTGTGCCATACTTGGCATCTTTGTGTTGTTTGAGGCTTACACACTAATGGCATTCTCTGTGTGAAATAAGTGTAAACAGTCATGTAGCGAACTTCACCAAACCCTCTCTAAGTTTAGCTTCTGCAAATGCTGTCCTGAGCACTGGCCAAGAAGGACAAGAGCTTGGCAGCCCAGATTTCCAGTGGTGTCTCTGAAGCTTAGTGTTAGCCATCATTCTCTCTAGCTTCTCTCGGTTTGCATCTGTGATTTGGCCGCCCAGGCAGAGTGGTGCCACTTTGGTTTGGCAGTTACATTGAAATCAAGTCCAGAGCTCTTAAGTGAGAGAATGGGTGTAGCTGTTTCATTGCCATCTTTGGACTCCTTTCATATTCCAGCATCGCAATAATGATAAAAAAGGATTTGCGTGTGCCATGGCGTTGTAATGTTTTCCTGCACACATTCCAAAATGTAGATTGTGATCAGTCTAGAAGAATATTGTCCTAACTTTCTTTTTTCACTTTTGCCCTAATGCCCGTATATGTGTCTGTGCTGTGTACATCATAACACGCACCCTGTGCTGTGACAATCCACAGTAGTCGGTATGAATAGCATGCACACATATGTTAGCGAAGGGTTTTTGACATTTGTGGGCAGCTCCACTGGAGTGTGATTGGCATGTGGAAATGCCCGTGTACTTCCACACTGTTGGTGTTGATCCGGTGCATGTGACCTACATGTGCTCCTCATCTGTACATGTGTGTCCTGACAGTCTGCTAGGCATAAGCATAGTCTCTAGTGAATAGCTGCGCTAAGCAGATTCAGGTTAAAAGGCGATTAAGAGCACATTAACACCCCTCACAGATTAATCAAATCAGAAAAGTGGTTGATAAAAGACATTATCAGTCTGTCTGAGCTGATTGAGCACTTTCATCCACCCAGTGATGATCATACATTTTCTAAATGAACACAATTAATTAACAACTTGATTAATGTCACGTATCAACCAAACAATTTGCTCTCGGAACCCTATTTTAGGAAAATATTTAAATATGACTTAATGGTTGAAAATGATGTTATTAGCAGTGGAAAGCAATCAGGCATTTTGCTAGTGTTAGCTCAGTTTTATGCACAGCTGTTGGGGTGTAATTGAAATCCGTAGGCTTTCGGTCTTTGATGGTTGCAGTGAGATCAGAGAAATGGTTGTCGAATTGACATTTTTATTTTCATTTGTCTTTTGTGTCAGCATTTAAGAGGGGGGGGGGATAAATGATGGTCATGCTTTATGGACCATTACTTTGCTTGAAGATTTTAAGCTGTTTAGACTTATCCACTCTTAATACTTCAGCCAGCCTCATAATGCACATATGCACACAAACACACCCACACATACACAAACACTCTCACACACACAGAAACACACTCTGTTTGTCACGCATCTAATTTTCTATATGACCTACACATTTTTCTTCCAGAAATGTATTATGGGGGAAAAAACAGCAGCAAAACAAGATTGACATGATTGTGGTCGACTCTGCCTTCAAATTATCTGCTCACAAATTATGGACATTCTTCCGGGCTCTAATTAAACATTTTTTTTATTTGTTCCAGATGGAGTTGTTTTGAAGTTTACATTTAGCCAGAGAATGCCATTGAATGCCATCCATTATGCATTGCGGGGAATCATAGTTTTATGTTCTCACATTCTATGACATTTTTTCAGAATCTGTGCGATGAGTGTCGTATATTCTGGTGTTAGAACTTCAAAGAAGACAGGGTTCCATAATTCCTCCATCTCATTACTGAAATATGACATCATCAGTATCTGTAGGAGGAGTGGTCGGGATTTCAAAGAAGACAGGATTACAGTTTGAACATTCATAGACATCGCTGCTATCTGTGTAATGAGCATTCTCATACTATAACTTCAAAGAAGCCAGTGGGCCAAAGCAATACCATATATCTTTAGTGCCGTCACATTCAAAGACATCATCAGCTGTTCAAGAGCTACAATTTGGATGAACATGTGCTATAATTCTCATATATCCTTAATGTTCTCATATTCTAACATGCCACTAGTGTTATTATGTGTGGTCCAGAACTAGAACCTCAAAGAAGAGAGGGTTCTAAAAATATTGCATACCCTTAAGGTTCTGTTGACTAGTATTCTAGAACTGGTACTTTAAAGAAACCAGGCTTCTATTACTTATCATATATCTCTAATGTCCTCACATTTCGTGATATCTGTACACAAATTTTCTGATTAGAGACATTTAAAAAATTCCATCTGCAATATTTTACACAATTTGAGAGTTGTAGCGATAGACCATTAAACATGGTATGTGAGACTGAATTGTCTGATTCAGCGGTCTGTTTCCATACCACTACTATATCTCTGTCAATACATCGGAAAACTATTATAAAGGCATCAATTTGTTTCTTGTTTTAAAGATAAAATTCTCAAACTCCTCCCTTCATTTATTAACTGCGGGCCATAACTTCTAAGCCATCACTACTCATTAAAACAGAATATCAGGAGTGAGGTTTTAACCCACAAAGACCTACAGCCTTGCTATGTTTATGTTTTTCTAGAATTCTTTACAATGGATTATTGTCTCAAAATCTGTGCAATATATCATTAAATAATAGTTTTCTGTACATTATTATAACACCAATTTGTTCCAGAAAACTAGACCAATAACTGTTAAATACCACATACCTTGGTTTTATTAAGGAAATATATAAAGTATGTATTTTGATTTTGTTGCTGTTTCAACTGCCAGCGAACTTTTTCTAACCATGCCATCAATATAATGCCATAAATTTTTGGGTATAATCAAGCAGCGATGAACCAAACATCTGGGACAGTAGTGAAGAGAAGAAGGAATGTTTCTGTAAATTTAAGTAACAAAAGAAATTGTTTATAAGAATTTTCCATTTAAAAAATGACTTTATGGGATGGAAAGGAGGTAGAGGAACAAAAAGATGAAATAAAAAAAGACAGAGCATGAATAAAGAGAGAGGTGGTACCCGAAAGAGAGAGAATAAAGGGAGGTGATGGACTAGAGGTCATCATAAGGACACTCACTTATTCCAGCTGCAGTAAAGGAGGCAGTAAAGTATCGGGCTAATCTGCCATCATTAGCCTGATTATATCAGCAGAGATCAGGTTCAGTCATCAGCTCCAAAAAACACGGGTCACAATCAATAGACGGGGGTCGGGCACAGAGCAGAAATGGTGGGAAATATAGGAATAAATATTTATATGCTAGTATCATATAATGTTAGGTTTAAGTTGTTTGTGTGTTGCCAGTATATTAAACATATAACTGTTTACTTCTTTCAAATAATTTTGTCATAACATTATACTAAAAAAACTGAGGTTGTGTAAAAATAGTATATCTGAAACATCCTTCTCTCCTCTCTAAATGAAACATGATGCAAAAGCTGAAATGTGTGTTATTAGCACATCAGAATTAAAGTCACAAAATTATGAATGAGTGGTTGTGCTTTTCTATGTTAGTCTCCGTAATTTCCTTTTGGATTCCCATTTTAGGTCTCACCATACAGGATCAAACTGTCTCAATCTAACCAAGTCCCATGTATCTTACTCTTTCACACCTATCAATTTTATGTCGTCTCTCGCCATATCTACTGTACAAAACTCTTCTTCCCCTTACTCCTCCTCCTCTTGCCTAGCCATCGTACTTCTACTAACACACTCACTGTCTCTCATATTTATATGTCCAAAAACATCTTGTGACCTAATCTGTAAATACTCCCGGCTATATTTTTCACACATACTGCATAATGAATGACCGGTGATTGAAATTTGGATGGAATTATGATTTGAAAAACATCAACCTGTTATATTATTGCAATGATTCAATCTAGGAACTTTAGAGTGACCAGACGGATAGTGAACTGACAAGACAGCTGAAACACTGCAGAAAATTACAAGCAAGCTCATTTGCTTTACATCTGTGTACGGATCCAGTGTTGGCCATTAACATGCTTATGTACGATTGGAAGTGATAATTAATCAGCAAACGAGTCATAAATATGCAACACTGCATTACTGTAGAAGAAGTTCTAGTACTTAAGATGCACAAGAAACATTATGAAGGTTTGGATGCCAATTGCACAAATACACCCAAATTAAGCTCCTACACTATGTATACTGAATGTAAATAAGCAGACTGGATCAAAAGAAATTTCTTTGAAATGTATGAACTCTATTCGTTTGAATCGTTTCATTAATTATTTTCCTACTAATTTAATTTAATTTAATTTAATTTAATTTAATTTAATTTAATTTAATTTAATTTAATTTAATTTAATTTAATTTA
>JAOUQT010000016.1:10198671-10212509 GCA_025769995.1 Xyliphius kryptos | reverse complement strand
TGTCGGTACTTGGAATCGAACCAGGGACCTTCCGGTTGCAAGGCTGGTTCCTTAACCACAAGCCTATGACTGCCCCACAAGCCTACGACTGCCCCATGTAAATATCTTTCATTATATCTTTGTGGGGACATTTTTTTTCAGTTTTTACCTATTTTTTTAACAGTGTTTCTGCGCAAAATGAACATTTTTTAATCTAAAATTCCTGTGCGTTTATTGGTCAGCAAATCCATCAGTAAATGATATTCATTAATCTGAAACAGAGGGTTAATTTCTCTGCTCTGCCTAGCACCGGATGGTTTTATTTGATTTTGTCTTGAAAGTTTTGGATTTTTATCTTAGTCCATTTAAGCCTGTGTTTAATATACCCTCTCACACTGAGTGAGTTCTCACAGCAGGTCCGTTTGTCAGGATTCCTGTCATCTCCTGTCAGAAGAACACAGACCAAAAGGCACCGGTATATCGGGCACTTTCAAAGCATCTGTAATCATTAAAACCATTGGCCTTTGACAGCTTGTGATCAGATTTGAGATCAGTTGAAAATGATTCTTTTTGAAGATTTTGTTATAAAGGAAAAGACTGAATTTGAGAATTCTGTGTAGAAGATAGAGAGAAGCCAAGCCTAGCAGAAATGTGCCCAAAATAGCCAAATGATTCTCAGACTGTGAGAAACATGAGTCTCTAGTTTGACAATTTCAAGTTTAACCGGACGAGTACATAAAATAGAAAATACCTGACAATTGAGGAATAGAATAATTATTTTAAATGAATTTATATAAATTTTCACTTGTATGTGACAGTTATAACATGGCCTACTGACAGTCCATGCATTCAAGTACAGTATTATGCAAGGGAAAATAGCAGGAGAGGCAGAAATGAACACAGTCTGCAGTGACATCTTTGAAAATGCTGAACACATGTAAGACTGAGAGACAGGGAGAGCTTAACTAACTATGTGACAGTTTAATAGTCATCATCTCCACGGGGAAGATGGTAGCAGACTTTTTCAATGTTGTGTCTGTTTGTCACAGGATTGTGCAAAATATCTACAAGCCTGATTCTTACCAATCCTTATTGGTGGGACTTAAATCTTAAATCGGGGACAAAAGCATGGAATGTTTTAGGGGTTGTTTTTAAAAAGTTTGAGAAGTGTTTGAGAAGCACTGTCCATGTGTGCATGTGTATGTGTGTGCATGCACATGTGCAGTATAAGCCAAATAGATGTACCCTATAAAAGAAGCTTAGAATACTGAAAAATTATTCCTTTATCCTACAACTATATATTTAAATGTAGTTTTAAACCTTAAGACACAAGTATTTTAAAAAATAATGTAACATTTCTGTCTTGTTTGCCAAATAATACTGCTATCATATTTCAGAGAATGGAAATTGAGACTGAACAGTTTCATGGGAAATGAGCACCATTATCTCTCATTCAAGACATGGCAGTCAATCTTAATGTAGCTGTAAACATATTCTCCAAATCGCATGCAAGAAATGTGTTCTGACCATCATACACATTCCATATGTTCACATTAAATAAAATACAGAAATGGGACGATGAAGAGACAAGTGAAAATAAAAGTTTAAAATATTTTAGTAATTTTCCTTCTTGTTAGTGGTCTTTAAACTTGTAAACTCAGTGTGTGTGTTGGAATGGTGAAAAACAATTCATAAGGAATGAAAAGAGGAAAAATAAAACAGAATTTAGGTAAAAATAATTCCATATGTCTCGGAGTTTATATTTGTATACAGTATAAATACGACATTGACATTTTCATGTTACTTTTATTAGTTTTTTGTTAAAAATGTTTGATGTCTTTGAAAATTCACAGAAAGAAATCATAATCAGCTTAAATTGGAATTGGCCAATCATAAGTTTAAAAAATATCAGAAATCGGTATTAGCCAAGAAAATTGCAGTCGGTGCTTCTATATTGTATAAGTCATGCCTTTAGTTATCGAGGTATTGCTTATCTTCTGCCCAGAACCGTCACTAAAATAAAGCATATTTAGATACACTCACAGGTACACATTGCTAGTAAAAAGTTAGACCCACTGCCTTTGTAGCTGTGTTTCCATTTCAGTTTTGCGGAGAACTGTTTCGAAAAGTTGGCTTTTGCGATAAAGTTAAAATGCGGCTTGAAGGTGTTTACAAACCCGATTTCAAAAAAGTTGGGACAAAGTACAAACTGTAAATAAAAACGGAATGCAATAATTTACAAATAATTGACAAAAAAACTGATATTGTATTCCAAAAAGCATAGACAACATATAAAATGTCGAAAGTGAAATTAAATGTTATTTGAAAATATTTGAAATTTCGTGACAGCAACATATCTCAAAAAAGTTGGAACAGATCAATAAGAGACTGGAAAATGTACAAACAATTGCAACTCATTAGCTCAATTGCCAATAGCTCATTAACATGACTGGTTATAAAAAGAGCATTATGGAGCGGCAGCAGCTCTCAAGTAATAATGGGAAGAGGATCACTAATTCTATACCGACAAATAGTGGAGCGATATCAGAAAGAGTTCAACAGTGTAACAATTTCAAAGAGTTTGAGCATATCATCAAAACCATAGTGGGTGCCCATGATCGTCTGGCCCTTAGAAGGGACTGCATCACATATAGTCATGCTTCTGTATAGGAAATCACAAAATTGGCTTAGCAATATTTTCAGAAAACATTATCTGTGAACACAATTCACCATGCTATCAGCCCTTGCCAGCTAAAACAAGATCCAGAGGCGCAGACATCTTCTCTGGGCCAATGCTCATTTAAAATGGTCTGTGGCAAAGTGGAAATCTTTTCTGTTGTTAAACGAATCAAAATTTAAAGCTTTATGGAAATCAGGGATGAACCAAGGACGACCCAAGTTGTTATCAGCACTCAGTTCAGAAGCCTACATCTCTGATGGTGTGGGGTTGCATTAGTGCGTGTGGCATGGGCAGATTACACATCCGGAAAGACACCATCAATGTTGAAAAGTATATTCAGGTTCAAGAGCAACATATGCTCCCATCCAGATGATGTCTCTTTCAGGGAAGACCTTGCATTTTTAAAATATGGAATTATGGAACTTCCACGTCATTGCATTCTATTTTTATTTACAACTTGTACTTTGTCCCAACTTTTTTGAAATCTGGTTTGTACATTTAAAGGCATTGTATAGCGAGATTTAAAATGATCCTATCTTATGAGACCTTGGATAAAGATGGAGTCTCAAAGAGTTTCTTTGTAACTTTGTAATAGCATCAAGCTTTTTTGTTTATTGCTGTTTCCATTACAGTTTAAGTCTATAGCTTAAAGTATGCCTTTATCTGAACAGTAGGTCAAGGAGAGAGTGTGATTTATTGTCCAGGATGGCAGTAAGTGACCTTCTTTCAACCACCTCCTCCAACCCATTCAATGTGCAGCTCTCTTATTTGCATCAGCTTCTTTTCGTAGTGGTAGTGAAGCCTTAATGGAGCAAAGTACAATGAAATTCTTAATATCAACCTGATCCAGAGTGGTTTGGACATCAGACTGAGCTAAATAATCACCTTCCAACAAGACAGTGACCCTACACTCCCATTTGCTACATTTGTTGTGCAATGTTGCAAGCTCTTGCAGCTTTCTATGTTATTGTAATCAAGGGACATTTCTCTACTTATGTAAAAAAAAACTACTGACCGTCACAGAGCGCTGACTTTTCAGCTTTAGAGTGTGTATAATATCTACCCTATAATTCCCAGTTGTAGTTTATTTAAATGTATTGAGATTAGCCTTATAGCTAGATGTATTGTCAGGACTACTGCTATAGAAAAGCGACATTGCCTTCTGACCAATCAGATTTAACGATTCACCAGTGCTACAGTGTAAAAGATTTAAATGTTTTTGTTGAAATTAAATTGTTCATTACAGGTAGTGTTTATACAAAACATTTTTCTTATAAGTCATTAGTGCCACTCCTGATGTCAAAATGTCCATATCCCTCTCTCAATAAAACTATCTCAAGCACTTCATACACACACTTATGCGTAGACCCAAACACACATGCTTAGCAGACCTCTATGTGTACACTCTGCTGAAGTGTTGTTTATGACACATGGAGAAGTTGAGCTTTTAGTCATACTCTTAAAAACACACGCAGCGTCTCGTACATATTTCTACTGACCATTTAATATATGTGGGTGTGATCACTTAAGTACAGTCATGGGACAGTGTCACACATGTATTACATGTTAACTACTGAAAGACAGCAACGAGGCACCAGTGAGCAACAAAGATTATAGAAGGCAATGTTGTTGGATAACCTCATCCCAACCTTTTTGAGATGTGTTGATGTCACTAAATTTTAAATGAGCCAATAATTTGGCATCAATTTTCAAAATGTCTCACTTTCAACTTTTGATATGTTGCCTATGTTTTATTGTGAAAACAATATCGGTTTTTGAGTTAAATCTGTTTTTATTTACAGTTTGTACTTTGTCCCAACTTTTTTGCAATCAGTTTGTAGAAAGATCCACAACTAGTAAATAATCGTGTCCATGTTCTCTCAAATGTTCTGTTTTGTTTGTTTTTATCTGATAGACTCACACTGGTGAGAAGGAGAAGATCTGTCCATACTGCGGTCAGAAGTTTGCCAGCAATGGGACCTTGAGAGTGCACATTCGCAGCCATACAGGTCAGCATACACACACACACACTATTCCAATGTTCCAGACAAATGTCCCCATGTCGTGTGTCTGTTAAGAAACATCTGTTTATTATTATTTAACATCATTTTAGTGCCCATGGCTATTCACAAGTTTGTATTCTCACATAACTACACATTAATTATCCAAGTCATGGTGAGGTGAAAATTTGGCATCACCAGGGATTGAACTCAGAACTATCTTGCTATGTGGTGACAGCATTATCCACTGTGCAACTGCGCAACTGCATCTGCAACTTCCTTATGAGCAGAGCTATAACTGCAAACTCAATTTCAAAAAAGTTGGAACAAAGTGCAAATTGTAAATGAAAACAGAATGCAATGATGTGGAAGTTTCAAAATTCCACATTTTATTCAGACTAGAACATAGATGACATATCAAATGTTTAATCTAAGATAATTTATCATTTAAAGAGAAAGATTAGGTGATTTTAGATTTTGTTACAACACATCTAAAAAAGTTGGGACAAGGCCATGGTTATCACTGTGAGACATCTCCTTTTATCTTTATAACAGTCTCTAAACGTCTTTGAACTGAGGAGACAAGGTGCTTATGTTGGGGGATAGGAATGTTTACCCATTCTTGTCTAATGTAGGATTCCATTTGCTCAACTGTCTTAGGTCTTTTTTGTTGTATCTTCTGTTTTGACATGCTAAATGTTTTCTATCTGGACTGCAGGCAGGCCAGTTCAGTACCCGGACCCTTCTTTTACGCAGCCATAATGCTGTAATTTATGCAGTATGTGGTTTTCATTGTCTTTCTGGAAAATTCAAGGTCTTCCCTGAAAGAGTTGTTGTCTGAATGGAAGAATATGTTGCTCTAGAACCTAGATATACATTTTAGAATTGATGGTGTCTTTTCTGACGTGTAAGCTGCCCATGCCACACGTGCTAAGGCAACCCTATACCATCAGAGATGCAGACCTTATCCTCCTTAGTCCGAATTACATAGCGTCCCTGATTTCCATAAAGAACTTCAGATTTTGATTTGTCTGACCACAGAATAGTTTTTTTATCTACTACAGTTTATTTTAAATCAGCCTTGGCCTAGAGAAAATAACCCGTCTCAACTTTTTTGAGATATACTGCGGTTATGAAATTTCAAATTAGCCAATATTTGGCATGCAATTTTAAAATGTCTCACTTTCTACATTTGTTGTGTTGTCAATGTTTTATTGTGAATACAATATCAGTTTTTGACGTTTTTTGGAATCGGATTTTTAGGTTTATTTAATTTGCTTTATATTTAAGTCTAATCTATAATACAGACTTGTGGCTAGTTATGTAACTATACATGTTGTTTAGTTTCTAATCAAGAAATGAAACCAGCTTTTATAATGAAGATAACATTTGTCTTGTTTATATATGCAGTAATAGAGAGAAATCTTGCAAGCAGTCAATAAACAAATGGGTTTTTCTAGTCAGGATTTGTATGTGGAAGTGCAGCTCACCCAGAGACAAACAGAGTGCTGCTGTCCTCTGCACAGAGTGACATGAAGTCATTACAATAGAGATCCAGACATTCCTGCATGCTGCCATAACAACATGCTTTATTGCAGGCTACATGCACAACACACACGCTCTCTTCCTTGGCCATTTTAAACTCTATATTGAAATAAAATCTCATCTCATCCATATCATCTACAAATCCTGATTTCCTTCCCTGTTATATTTTTTCCACCTCCCTTTGCTTTCTTCGCTTTTTCCATCCTGTATTTCTTTCTTTGGTGTTTAGCGAATCTTTGAACCCCCCTGGCATTCTTCACAAGATTTTTTACAAACACTGCTCTTCTCCCACAATCCCATTATAGACAAATGTTCCAGCTGGATCTCTGTCAGAGGTTTAGGGACTGAAGAATGAGCTATAGATGGACGGATGGATTTAGGGTGGGGGGAGACGGTTGACAGCCAGAACGAATGCAGGGAAAGAGCTCTTCATTTTCTTGTTTTTTTTTGGAATAGAGATCTGTAATAATATCCCAGTATTTTTATTAAGGCTAAAAGTAAAATTGTTTTTGTAAAGTAGCTCATTACTATGAAAATGGCTAAATATATCTATAATCCAGAGGTGTTTATTGTAGACATCATTCCCATTTTTGTTTATTTTAAAAATAATTCCAGGTAGACATCTCAAAGTGGTTCATTTTCCTAAAATAAATTTGATTGTAATTAATTAAATAATGGCTTTGTCAGCCATTGTGAAACATCCACAAAATATGTTAGTTCTTGTTGTCACTTACAGCAGTTACAAACAATCATCCTTTAGCATCTTAATTTTAACTTAAACGTATTTATAACTGAACAAAATCTGAAGGATTATTTTGAGTTTTGACTGTTTTGACCACCAGAGACAGATTTCTCAAGAGACCCCAGACAGCTCTTTTATGGGCCTGGTGGCTCTTTGTCTGTCCACAGACTAACACAAGCAAAGCTTGTATTAACACTATACGTATAGATGCACGTAAACATGCCTACTATAAAAATGACAAACGTCTACCACAGCAAGATGTTTGGATGTGAAATGGGCATAGCAGACGCGTGGGAATGTGTGTGCGTGGTTCATTGGTTAGTGTATAGAGCCTGGCCTAAGCCATGTTTTTAGAGATCAACAAAGAAAGGGGAGTTAGAGAATGTGGTGGGAGGGGTGGGAGAGAAGGATGCACCTCAGGAGGAAAAAGAGGTGAAAGAAAAAAAAAAGCAACATGGAAGCAGAGAAAGGAGCACTCCAACATAGCATCCAGTATCATGACCTTTGACCCCTGCTGCCTGTAAATCTGTTTCTGTAAACTTAAGCTTCCTTTTGTTTTTATTAGTGCTGTTACTTCAGCGTATACTCCTTAACGACACACAGGAGAGAAAAGCATTTCACCCAGCATCAGTATTTAAGTCTACAGGTTAAACAGATGCTTCACATATCTATACAAAGAAACCATATATATATATGGTATTGTTGCTTATACATTGCCAGGCCAAAAAACGGTCACAGCACACATTCTCTGTGGCATCGTTTCCACAAGGTTCTGCAATGTCATAACATTTTTTTCATTCCAGAGTGGCATTATTTTTTCCCCAAAGAACTTGATATTGATGACTTGTATTTGAACCACTACACAAAGTCTTCTCTAGCACATACCAAAGATGGACTCTGTGGTGGCCAATCCATGTGTTAAAATCATGTCACATGCTCCCTGAACCATTAACAAATTGCGCATAATGTTGTCATCTTGAAATATGCCTGTGCCATCAGGGAATAAGAAAATAATTGTTGGAATAACCTGGTCATTCAGTATATTCGGGTAGTCAGCTGATCTTATTGTTTGGCACATAACACATTCAGTGTATTATACAATGGGAGGCTCCAACCTGTTGTCTTAGATAAATCCTGGTTGTGGCTTTTATTGGGCCATGCAGTGTATTCTTGCATTCAATATGTTAGAAGAGGTATGCAATTTACAACAAGACCTATAGAGTAATTATGACTGTTTAATGTTATTAGTATTTAGTAGGATAAATAGTCTATGGGAAATTCATAATTTTCACATTCTTTGCTGTACATATGGTTTGAACATTAGATTGTGTTCTTAGTGATTTGGAATAGTGTGTGACTGAGAAATGCTGCAGTTCTGTGTATCATTGTGTAAATCACTGTTGAGGCAGTGTAGTTCATTGATGAGCAGAGGTGCCATGGCTTATTGAATCATTTTCCTTTTACACTTTCAACATTTTATCCCGATCATTCTCAGCTAAAATTTAATCAAATTGCTACAGTCTTTTCAGAAATGCAACAACAATGGTGAAATAAGGGAAAGCTTGGATTTACCGTTTTACAGTAAGAAGTGGTAGATCTGGGTCACAATGGGGGCATAGCAGTTAGGATTGTTGTATCATTGCTTTAGAGTAGTGTGTTACTGACTGTGTTTTTATGGATTTCCACTGAGATCTTAGACCTCCCAGCAGAAATGGCACTGGGTAAATTGCTTCCAGGTGCTTTGTGATGGACTGGCATCTCCAGGGTGTAGTCCCACCTAATGTCCTGGAAAAGTTCTAGATCTGCCTCGAACGTGTTAGTGAAGATGAATGAATGATCAGAGCAAAATACAGGGGGGCAAAAATAATTTAGTCAACTACTGATGGTCACCTACAAACAAGCAAGATTTCTGGCTCTCACAAACCTGTAACATTTAAAAAACTTTTTTAATAAGCTCTTCTGTTTCCTGTTAATGGTATCGGTTTGACCTTGTTATCTGTATAAAAGAAACCTGTACACAGCCTCAACCAGTCAGACTCCAAACTCAACCATGATCCATAGATCTGTCGAAGGACACTAGAAAGTAAATTGTAGACCTGCACCAGGCTGGAAAGAGAGAATCTACAGTACGCAAGCAAGTTGTTGGTGTGAAAAAATCAACTGTAGGATCAATTTGAAAAAAACAATGGAAGGCATACAAGACGATTGATAATCTCCCTTGATCTGGGGTCTCACGCCAGATCTCATCTTGTGGGGTCAACTCCCAAAAATCACAGAACTACACTGAGGGACCTGATGAATGAACTTTAGAGAGCTAGAGCTAGCTGGATGGTAGTAACATAGGCTACCATCAGTAACACGCTGAGAGGGACTCAAATCCTGCAGTGGCAGGCATGGCCCCTACGCTTAAGCCAGTAAATGTCCTGGCCCGTCTGAAGTTTGAGGAGAAAGCTGAGTTGCATTCCAAGAACACCATACATACTATGAACTGATCTGTGTTAAAGGAAAAATGAACCGGGCCATGTATCGTGAGATTTTAAGCCAAAATCTCTTTCCATGTGTGAGAGCAGTGAAACCTCACACACTAAAATGACAGGTGTTTCAGTTTCTTTGTCTAACCCCTGTATGTTACAAAGTATTGAGCTGAATTTTTGTTAACAAAATACTTATTTTCCACTATAATTTACAAATATATTCTTTAGAAATCCTAAAATGTGATTTACTGGATTTTTCCTGGATCATGGTTAAAATGAACCTATGATGAAATTACTGACCTCCCTTATCTTTCTAAGTAATAGAACTTGCACAATCAATGGCTGACTAAATACTTTTTTCCCCACTGTAATTTGCATTCTGCCGCAGTCACATGTAATATTTCTTAAAGGAATAAGCACAAAGAAAATGAATGATTTGTATGATTTGTGCCTTGAAAGTTGAATCAATTCCTGACCATTTGCTTAGCCAACACTCACACTGAGAGCTTAAAGAAAACTTAAAGGTAACTTCTTTGATTCAAACCAAGCTCTTTCAAATCCCAGCCTTAACCTAGATAGGATGAGGAAACTTTACAGTCATAACCTGTCGTAAATTACCATATGTGATCAGAATTGTTTTTGCATCTGTGGGGAAGGAGTTAAAACCGGGTATTCTGGCAAGAGTGAGTGAAGATTTGGTGAGTTTACAAAATATACAGTATATCAGTGGATGATTTTGTTTATTTTTTACAGGTGTTTGGAGAATATCTGTAAAATTGTACATAGAGTAATGTATACAAAATTGCAGTTCTTGCTTAGGTTTACATGAACAAAACAATTGTATCTGTAAGGTACGCAAGCATTGGTGTACTTTGTAAGTTTGGCTAATACTTTCCACATTGGAGGATTTACATTAGCTCACTATTTGCCAAATGTCTTTTGGTTCAAGGTGTTGGTGATGTCACCACTATGTATCCAGCTTCTTGAAAGAGCTACAGTTTTAGAGCTGCACGAATATAGACCCGGTGTTCATTAAAAAAAAACAAAATATTTACAATAATTGGCTGTGAACAGTCTAATGATAACTAGCCTTATCTTTATTGTGGATGATTCTAATACACAAACTCTGGCTGTGTGAACATGCGACTGTTCTGTAGCACTGATTACATTGGTGTGAATAGTCATTTTATTGTAAATAAACGTATGTAATTTTTTAATTCATATTTAACTGTTTAAAGTTTTATATCGCTGTAAACTTTCTGGGAGAAAACTATAGATTATTAAAAAGTGCACTATTATATAACTGTATTACTCAACAGTGCAGATTATTAATAAATTGCAAGAAGCGGATAGTTAGATATAATTCTTAATTTCAAATACAAGTTATTATTTGAACATTTTGCCTATTTAATATACTTCATATTCTTTTATCTATAATAAAAGGTAACATATGTAATGTAAATAAATAAAAAAGGAATTTAACTTCAAAGAGAGAAATAAGCAATATATCCGACTTTGGTATTGAAATTTCAATATTTTATCGAAGTAAGTATTGTATCGAAATGATATTTTTTAGTATAGTGACAACACTAGTGTGTTGTTACTAGCATAATGTTGTTTGTAAATCTTGCCAGTGACCTTCTTGTTTTTTTCTCATCTTCATGTCCAGTGGTTGGTTTCAGTGTTTTTCAGTCTCAGTGAATCTCATGGCAGTTTGGCCTCTGTGCCTGTGAATCTCAGAAATAGTAGCATCAGGCCCAGAGAAGGAGGTGTGGTGGCTTTACCTGACATTCTCAGTGAAAAAGGTATAGACTCTTACCAGTGTCACATCAGTCCCAGTAAGGGGGCTTGATTTCTGTTCATGTCAGTCGCAGTGAAGGTTTGGCCTCAGTACTTGTCATTCCCACTGAAAAAGTCTTGACTTTTACCTGCATGATGTCACTGCCAGTTGGGGGCTTGGCTGCTGAACCTGTCAGTCCCAGTAGCACTGTTGTACCTGTACAGGGGTTTACCTTCTGTACCTACAAGTGGTGGTGATAGAGGTGTGGCCTTTGTAAATTGAAGTCCCTGTAAAAGTTGCTGTTGCTGTACCTGTCAGTCCCAGTGAAGGTGACATGGTTTTTCAGGCAAAGCAGTGTTAATATTCTGTGGATATCTTAAGAATTGCTCCAAGTTAGTCAGTTTCTAACAATATTTATCCAAATAAATGTGTCCTGATAACAGCGACAAACATGTGGCACAATTGTTTAACAAGTTTGAATGAGCTTTTCCACCATAACTCTTCATTGCTAAAAATAAAATATTACAAAGATAAAATATATTTTTAATAGTTTTCCTGTTGTAATATTTGAATAAATCATGTTTAGTATTAATAAAGCTATTTCAAGCAAAAATTTTATTGTACACTGCTCCTTAGACAGGTCTTTGGCTTCCGCTATGAATGGATAGCTTGTTTGACCACCTGGTTCAGTACTATGACATGGAGCAGGTGTGTGTGTGTGTGTGAATATTCATCAATGTGTGAATGTCTTTCCCTCAACAGTATGTGTAATTGTGTTAGTTTTCCTGATCTGGACTCGACAGCGTGTCATAAGGGGTTGCCTCTGTGTGTTTATGTGTAAGTGTGTCTGTTTGTTGTAGTTGCCTCGGGGATCAACCATGCAGGAGAAACTAAAGGAAACACTTACAGAATGCAGACACTAAATGACATCATAGGGCGTGTCATAGTTAGGAAAAGACACAGGTTTGGATGTTTTTCCTGGATTTACATTTCACTGAAAAGCCCCTTGTAAAAATGCAGACATTTGCGTGTGAGACATTGAGTTATGCCACAACATGTATAAACTCGTTGTGCTGTCGTTTGATTTTGTGGCTGTCTAGTTATTTGCAATTGTCAGAAATGATTAGTCAAAACTTCTCATTTCTTTGCTTCATTCACTTCTATAGCCTTTAAAGTGTATTTCACCGGGACACATGCTGGCATTGCTAATACAGTTTCAGTACCCGAAAATTTAACTGACTAGCTTTACTGCCTGGCAACTCAACTCATTCCAAATTACCTGAAAGTGCATCGCCGTTCTGCTTTTTGTTGGAATTTGACACTTAACCTGTTAAAACACCTTTAATTTACTGGTTACCGACTCTATGTATAAAGAGTTTTTGTGATTATGGTAAAAGAATACTGGACACAGGCTTTGTGACCAGCAATAACCAGCAAGCACCTTAGCACATTAGTATTGCATAATAATACCAATGAAAATAGAATTAAAATTTATTTTAAGTGATTTTATCTAACAAGAACATCACAAGCTCCAATGTTGTGCAAAGGCAACACAGATATTAGATCATTCACTCCTATGACATTCTAAGTATGAAATATTAGAGGTTAAGATAGTTTTATAGATGTATTCAGTACTGTGCAAAAGTCTTAGGTGTCCTATTTTTATAGTAAACATGATGTTATAAATGTAAAACTTACCAGCTAATTAATGTACAGTACTGCGTGAAAACGACACTTGCAAAGACATGCAGTACGAATTAAACTGTCTCTTCAGTAAAGAAAGCAATATAAAGTGTTACAGTAAACAGAACCAAACTGAAGGGTAATTACTGACTGGTGTTTTTATTTATTTATGGTTCAAGGAATAATTTTTACAGTTTAAGTATAAGTAAATGATGTAGTAACTTGTCCGAGCGTCTTGAAGAATATGAGACAGTTCTTTTGGAGATTTGTGAAAGTAAAACATGATGTAAATGCATATCTGATAATATAAAATTATTGTGTAAGATCTGCCATGTTGTTTAAGCCGGATAGATAAGCAGGCAGTTTATACTTTCTAAAAAATCTCTTAAACTTTTATTTAACCTTAAAAATGCAAAGTTAACAGTATCAGTGACAAAACGAATTATATTTTGTAAATATAAAATTCAGTAGAATGTGTAAGAAAAGGAACAGCATTTTACTGGTAACATGTGAAGATAGGACAAGCAAGGATCAAAGCATCAAAGGCAAGCAAGGATTATCAATGTTATTCATAATATATATGTACATAATATCTTTGTTCTTAATATCAGTATGCAAACAGGAATCTTTTTGTCAATGTGCAGAAATGCCAACAATGCCAGTGACAGTAAAATAAGTTTTTTTTTGGTTAGCATCCACATGTAAGATTATTATTATTTAAAAAAAAATGGTATATGGGGCAAAACAATATCTGTGGAGTGCGTTAGTGGAGAGACATGTGCTGCCATTACAGCAGTGTCATTTTACAGGAAATTAATGTCTATAGTATTTCTGCCGGAAAATGCAGGGTCTCATTTTGCAAGTGTTTATCAGCGACTTACATGGGTTAGACAATGAAACTGAAACACCTGTTATTTTAGTGTGGGAGGTTTCATGGCTAAATTGGACAAGCCTG